>VDFB02188421.1:0-10898 GCA_007258455.2 Sequoia sempervirens
ATGGGTGTTCAGCATTTTCTCCCATACAATGCCTCAAATGGAGCCATTTTCAAAGTAGAGTGATATGAATTATTATATGCAAACTCAAGTAGAAGTAGGTATTCCTCCCATTGTATTACTAGTCCATACAACAAATTCGCAGCAAATCTTCTAAGATTTGATTCACCCTTTTTGTTTGACCATGGGTCTCTGATGATAAGCTAAATTGATGTTCAATTGAGTTCTTAATGTTGAAACAAGAGTTGCCAAATCTTTGAAGTCATCCACATGTCTCTATCTGAGATAATTCTTTTGAAAACTCCATGAAGTCTAAAGATCTTTAGAACAAATCTTCTTGCAAGGATCAACACACCATCTGACAAGTTTCTTGGTATAAAATGAGCAACTTTAGTGAACTTGTCACTGCCTCGTAGATCATATCATGGCGGTTCCTAGACATTGGAAAACCTTGGGAAAAATCTATGCTAATCACTTGTCATTTCTATTTTGGTACATCATGAGGATAGAGTAACCCTGCAAGGTGCATGTGTTCAACCTCTCATTGACATTCTAAATATCTAGCCACAAAATTGGCTGCATCTCTCGTGATTCCTTTCTAGAAATGTAGTGGCTTTAGATCAACCATCAATTTGGTTACACATGGGTGTCTTGAATATGGTGCATAATGAACTTCTCTTAGTGCTAATGTCCTCAAACCTCCTTGATCTAGAACATACATTTTGCCACGGTACCTCAAAAGACCACATAATATTTCATCTTGATATGCTCCTTTATAAAATTCAACAAAGCATTGTTCATTTACCATAAGTTGGTGTTTTTTTGTAGCCAAATATCTTGTATTGCTTGGGATGTGGGATTCTTTTTAGCTTCAACTTCTTGACCATTTCAATAGGAACTAGGTTATCCATGCTCCCACTATCAATCACAACTTTGTAACACTTACCTTTGGACTTGTATATGGTCCTAAAAAGATTCTTTCTTTGAGCTGGTTCATGTTCTTCCTTCGATTTTAGAAATAGCCTCTTCATCATGAGGGCTTCCCTTTCTCAGGTTCGTTTGCATGTCTTATTGGTGTTTCATATCCTTCATCAACTTTAGCAATATAATTTCTTCCATGATCTTGTGATGCTTGTAGACACTCAAAGCCTTTATGGGTAACTTCATCACATCAGTAGCAAGTGAATCTTTTACCTCTTCCTCTTCTATACTCTTGCTCTGTAGGAATTTCCTCGTCCTCTTGTAACTTGATTGTAATTGTCATTACGAGAATTGTTAGACTCCCCTTCACTATTCTATTGTCTTTTATCTTCACCAAATTGCCCTCTTACTCTTCCTTTTTAATTATTTTGTAGCTTTCTAGCTAGCTTCTTCTCTGCACTCAAGGCACACTGGTAGGCTTCTTTCACTAATCTCACCTAGATCATACTAAACTCATCTTTGATAGCCATGTGGAGTCTATTGATGTATCGTGTAACTTTTTCCTCGTCGTTGTCTACATGACCAGTTTGAATGTTGAGTCGTTAAAACTCTTCAGTATAAGCTTTGATAGTTAGCTCTCTTTGCTTCTATTTCTATGATTTCCTTAACAAATTTAAGTGGTAATGTATAAGTAGGAAATTTGACTCAAGTTTTGCCACCATTTGGCCCCATCATTGAATCTTCTCTTTTTCCTCCTCTATCAATCCAATTTGATCCCACCAAAGGGATGCATGACCCTTCAACTTGGTACTAACAAGCTTCACCATCTTTGGGTCGTTGATGGATTCAAATTCAAAGTACTTCTACATCTTTGCAATCCAATCTACAAGCTTTTTAGCATTCAAACTTCCATTGAAGCATAGAGTCTCTAAAAGTGTTTGATTTCCAATAAGAGACATGGCTCTTATGAAACGTTCATTCATATATTCTCTTACTGTTCAGTTGCTTCTGTTTCTTCTTCCTCATCTTGACTTAGATTCTCAAGAGCTACACCTCTCCTCTGTGTTGTTTCAATGCTACTAACCTTGTTGCCATCGCCCTCGATATCATTGTCATTTCAGCATTACCATGAGCCATTTTTTCTTCTCAACTCTTTGCAGTTACACAAGGTTGACCAGCTATGATACCATTTAATGTAGTTAAGGATTCATTGCCTAATGAACGACAAGTGAACCCAAGTAACCTCACATACAACCCAATAGTCGGTAGTAACGACATTCAAATTTTTTAGAAGTCACAGAATAGTGGTTAAAATCCTTTCTTAATATTCAAATTCTTTGCTTAGTTACAAACACTCAGCTTACAACAAGATACTTAACAGTATCAAAAATTACATAACTATCTCAGCTGACAATTGCAACAACAATAATAATTTTATTGTACTTATAACCCAACACACATAAATGTAGTAAAATAATGTCTTGCCATATACACTTCAACCATTGGGTAGGTGCTTTAGTTCATGCACAATACCCTTCGTCTCAGGGAATCAATAGCATAAATAATCCTTTTATTTCTATATGAACCTTCGTACCTGCATAATATGTATCTCACTCTGCATACTAAAAAAATATATTTCTTTTTGTGCTTATATGGATACTGTCTGCCCAGCAAAGGTAACCGCCTAGATAAAAATAGGAGGAAGTAAATTGTTGTTAGGATGGTAACAGTGAATGAAAATCGTTTGTAATCCCACGTCCAAAGATAAAGGGAAGTTAGTGTGTAGGGTAAGCCTTAGGCAGGTCCTAGCAATAGTAAGGTGCTTAGAAAAGATAAGTACAAGAAGGAATAATACCAGGGCAATCCTCTGGTGGGTCCCAATAACATGTGTTAAAGAGGTTGATGTGGACCCCAACAAAAACTAAAGAGGTATGCCCAACATAGGACTATAAACAGCCAAAAGTGGCGGGTCCTAATGGACACAATGCCTAGAAGAGGTTTCAAGTGGCACCCAAAGAAGTGGGCCCCTGCCAAACCACCTCAGCCATATTTCAAACAATTGCATCCAACACCAACGAGGAAGATTAAGTTGTCCACGTCTGACAAAATAGACCAAACATTAAATCAAACAGTATTAGAAAAGCTAGACCTAGAACACAGAACAAACAAAGTTTTATTAGACATTTTTGGGTATGCAGGATCACACAAGCCCAGAATGCTCCTATATCAGGATGGAAGAGAGATTCTTCAAGAGTATGGTGCAAGAATTCTAGGAGACATCTAGAGTTTTCCTACCCTAAGATGAGTACCATAAGAATGCCTACACTCCAACAATTTCATTTGGACATGACTTATCTGCTACGATAGTCTTCCAAGAAATTATGATGCAAGAATTGTAGGAGAGATCCAGAGTTTTCTGAAGGGCTTCCAAAGCATTTGAATTGTCAATGAGAGGGACTTGGAAGACTCTCCAGATTAATTCCGAGAATTACTTCAGATATCACAAGAGTCATATTCACATTTATTGTATAGTAGTGGCCTGAAATAAGTATGCATGTTTTGCTTCTTGCAAGATATTCAAATCTAGTCTTTATTTAGCTTGAGTCAGTCTCTACTACAATGTGAAATTTATAAATCTGTTTTGCAGTCATATCTGCCCATGATAGTGAACTTTGAGAATATGTAAAGTTTGATATTTTAACTATTCTTTCCTGAGAATTTGGCTGTAATCATGTGCTATAATATGTACCTGTCTGGATGGCCCTAAGCTGACATTTGCTTGAAATAGGGGAAATGGATCAGTTTGGGGGAGATTTATTATGACACAAGAAAAATGCATTAACTAACCAAAAATTTAAGTAGGCCAATTACTTAACACGTTACATAACCACTATATATTTATACCAAATATGGACTTAATACTGACTATGTACTAAGGTAGTGAATGGCTAGTACAAACATAATGATCACTGAAGTGTCATATGGCTGAAGCCTAAAGGCATAAAATCCGGGAGCAACTAACAACTGCATATGCCCTGATGTCAAGATAAGCCCAACATGATGGGATATACGAGTAGTTAGAAAATTCATTTAAATATTGTCTAAGGTTTCTTTAGTACAAGTGTAGCTAAAAAGATATCTGGTTAAAGGATAGTATTTTCATTATGCACCCATTCCATTATATTGGTTTCTAAATGATCGTTGCTCCTGGACAATGGGTAAAAAGTGAATACACAACCATGTTACTTTCATCTCTTCTAGATTTGGATGTGTGAACTACTTTTTTAATTTCTATATTTTTAATGATTTTATTAATCCATTAATTTAATGGCTTCTGTCTTGTATTTGTTGCCTTAAAGCCCTGATTATTTCTTAAAACTAAAAGATAGTTGGAGATGCCTGACAAAGCTGATTTTCCTTTTGTTTGTAGGTGGATGTTCTGTTGGCTGAACCCTTTTACCTTGCAAATGAGGGAATGCTACCTTGGCAAAATCTACGATTTTGGTAATTCAAAATACTGATATCAATAAATAGAGAAACTTCTACAAAAATATTTAACTTTTTTGGCACTCCTTATAATTATTCTCTATTGTTAATCAAATCTTGTTTTCCTCAACTTGTGGCATGCGGACAATACTGTAATTTTCTCATAAATTTGTTTTCTAATATGTGGGAGATAGTTCTAATGTCGATGAGATGCATGCTGGTGATGAATAAACTTTTGTTCTAAATAGTATTTAAGTGTATTCATAACCAGGCAGGTACAATTAGGTTTTATTTGGAATCTCTCTAAACTAGGGCTGTTAAACCTAAACATAGGTGTTGAACTGATATTCACACATGGGACAGTAGCGGTTGTGTTTTCCAAATTAGTGGTCCTATAGTTACTGACAGTTGCATGTGACCTGAAGTGTTGATTAATTCTTTTCAGGGTTACCCCAAGTTTCCGGGATGGGGACGATAGGGGACGGTGGGACGAGTCCCCAAGTTTCCAATTTTTGAGGCCAAATTTAGGGATGGCAGGGGACAGCTATATAAAAATATAGGGAAAATTTAAAAAATATGGGAGAATTTTAAATATTCAATAGATAACATGGGCAAGGCATGCATAATATACATTATAGAACATTAACATATAACATTTGTGTTCAACATTATGCCAATGCTCAATACGCATTCAAAATTAACATACACAAATCATGAAACAACCTCCAAGTTATAATTTATAAACTTATATCAAAATGCCCAAAGGCTACATTGCTGCCATATAATTTTTATGTGGTGCAAATGGATCAAGGGCTGCTTAGTATAACATTCTGAGTGTCTAGAAGTGTTGTAGACGCTGTTGTAGCTGCACAGTATAGTCTTGAACCATGTATTCAATCCATTTTCTGAGATATTAGTTTGCTGTAGCAAACTGGGCTGTATAGGTGTTTATTTCAGAATTAAGCATACTTAGAAAATTGCGTATGAACTGTATAATTGCTGCTGTTAATGCATTCTCTAGCTCATTTGTCAAATCTGTCATAAGTGTGTCTTAGAATAGAAAGTTCGGTTCAATCTGCACTTCAAGTTGTAAACTAGATCATATGAAATTCTATAAATACAAGTGTCATGGAGTGAATAAACTGTTATTTCAGATTTGCACATTCTTCATGTTTGAATGGTCATCTTGACTATGGAAATGGAAAATGCAACATATGAAGTGATCTATTGAAACTGCTGTTACATGTTATTTGCAATCTGAAAACTCATTGTAAACTTAGACCAATAGCATACAAAATGCTTGATAAAATGTCCCATATGACAATTTGAAAATTAATCAAGCCAAATTGTAATAGAGATTGTTCCATTTGGGGTGGTACACTTCACTTACCAAGGGACAAATATGTTGAACAGTTATAATTGTTTTATGTTTTTTTTTTCATTTTAAAAGCTCTCAAGACGCAGGGGATGACTGGCTGTCCCTGGGACGGTCGAGGGACGACTTAGCCGCCCCCTGGCTGTCCCTGGGACTGGTTAGCCATCCCCTATCGGGTCAACAAAGTCCCCCCGTTTTGGGGATGTTTCCTGAAAATTTTGCAAAAAAGGGGATGGTCCCCTGCTGTCCCCCGGTACCCGGGACGTCTTGGGGACAGGGATGGGGCTTTTTTGGGTTGGGGCAGGGGGGGGGGCGGGCGGGGGCGACACATCCTTGAGTTTCCCTAATTCTTTTATCTACATGATTTATAGTTACCCTCGAAGCTTGTTTTCTAATAATTATTGTTTGCTGAAGCTTGAAATGATTCATTTCTAGTTTCTGCAGGCTTTCATGAAACATGCTTAAATTTTTTATGCATTGCACATTTAATATTAACATATTGCTGAATTTCTTTAATAAATCTTGTAAATCTTGATTTTGATTTCTTAATTTTTACTCTTTTTGTTGTGTTTCTGGAATGGGGATTTCAATAAACATAGGGACCTGTTTTAGGAATGGTAACGGTAGGAGGCCTTTTTTTCAAAACTGCAGAGGACAACAGTACATTGAAATTTTCAATATAAATAAAGAAAATATTTAAATAATAAAATCCAAAATATAGAAAATTAGGACACTTAAAATTAAAACAAATATAGCTGTACATGAAAGCTATGATTCGTCATGGTTTAAGTTTAGATTCAAAAAGTGGTCTTTGTTAGCAGAGAAGTCAAGTTTGATGAACATTCATGACTCACAGCTTCACATCTTCACTCTTTAGCAACAAATACTTCTAGTTTTGTTACATCCCAAATTGTGACGTTACAATTTACCATCACTAGATAGAGTAAATGTGAATTCTAGAGGTGAATTAATGATGCTTGAACCTTGTTTTCAATATGAATGATGTTTCATTTGATGTTATTCTTGGTGAAATACTGCATAAAGGAGAATAGAAGGTTATTGATTTATGAAGAATCTAACTTTTGAAATGTTTCATGTATTCTGCTTCGTTTTGAGCATATGACTCCCGTTGTTGTGTCACGGTGTGCAGGAAAGAGGACCAATCCTCCAGGCAGAGGAGAAATATCACTCGGGGAGGAACTTGGTCGGGTAAGCAGTAACGAGTACCAAATGAGCATACACACACGTCAGTATAGGTTCTGAGAAACCAAGTCAGTTTTGTTGGTCTAGATAAGTCATCCTTAGGCTTTAGGAGTTATGTTTACTTCTTTATGCTTTGAAAAGTGATGATTACTCATTTGTCTGACTTACTGTGCTTTGACCATGATGTAGCCGAGAACCCTGGTGGTTCTCGATTTCCAAACCCTAACTGATGTCTGAGGTTTTTGTACAAGTTTGTGATTTTTGTATTTTTTGTGTTTTCAGGCAAAATTATAAAGCTGCGATTTTCTATAATAATTGCAAATAAATTCATAAAAAATCACATGTGCATTGTATTACATGAAAAATGCTCAGAATGTCAAGGCGTACCATTTATTTCAATGTCCAGAGCATTTACAAGACAAATAGCAATATAATGATGAAAATACAAATTTATTAATAAAACCTGGTTTCTCTTTAATGGCGGCTGTAGCTGATAAAGAATGGTACGGCCAGAATTGATGAGGATTCTTCCAGCTCAAAACCCAATGCAATAATCTCCAGTGATCCAAGGCGCCCAAACACACAACTGTCAGATGCTGAAGCCAAGCTGATTTCTTCTGGAAGTGAACAATACGGCTGGCTGGTGCAGAACTGTACGGCCTGACAGCAAGAAGGTACGGCCAGAAATAAAGAAGTTCTCCAAGTTCACAATAAAACAATGCAACTCCTCAGCAACCTAAGGCGGCCAAGTCACAAACACCAGAAGATGATAAATCTAGGCTTTCCTCTGGAGAAGAGGTAGTACGGCCTGACAAGGACAGGAAAAGTACGGCCTGCTGCAATTAATAAAAGGTACGGCCTCCAAGGTAAATGCCAGATCCCAAATAAATGCTCTCTAATGAATTCGCCTCAAAAGGTAGATGATTTCCTCTGCTTCTAACTGAATGAATATCTCAACAATTCCAAACTGTGATCTCTGGATGAAATCACCAAGTGCCAGCTTCAACTGATATTTCACAGCCTCAGTCTGCCTGATTCCTGAAGAGTTTTCGTTCTCCAGAAACGATCGTTTGCCAGAAACCCTAGGGTTTGCAAACTCCAATGCTCAGAGCAAAAATCAAGACAAAATTGAATAATAACATGATAGTTCGATTTTGCCTGTGAAAGGTATATATTGCTCCTTGAGAAAATTCGACCCAAACTCCATTTTAATAAATCATTTAAATTAATGATTTAATTCGCACTTTGACTTAGGAGAAATAATAAATTATTGGCGTCCCCTTTTTAATGAATATAAATACTCATTAAGTCCTTTTAATAATATATTATAAAGTATAATTAAATACTTTATAATTAATGCCAAATAATTAAATATTTAAATATTTCAATAAAGTGACTTTAATGTAAAGTCAAATTATTAAATATTTAATAACTCCTTAATTACTCCTTATTTCTCCGTCAAATCAACCAACTGCTGAACTGGGTCGATTCTGAGCTGAATGGCTGAACCAGGTGCCCTGCCCGAAATAGCAGCTTCCGCCTGACCTAACTTTCTAAAAATAGAAAGTTTCCTGAAAATGCTCACTGGAAGATTCTGCGAAGGCCCAACCTGATACAACTGCAAACTGGAGCTACCAAACACTGAGCAACGGTTCCAGATGATCCTCTGCACACTCCTGTCAGCCTACGAGGATCGAAATGATAGGCTAACTCCTCGACAAACAGTGTCAGCTAAAACGGGGACATGACAGTCCGCCCTCCCTGAAATTGCTTGTCCTCAAGCAATCTCTGCAAATACAGCTGCACTGCACCACCTGGATCCCAAGGATAGTACCGGACAATGTTCCTACTGGCCACAACGGACTCCTGTAACTCCCACAACTGATCAGCAAGAAAAGAGTACCATTCCCCATTAACCTCAGTGCGGTCCGGCATAGGATCAAGAAACTCAGAAGGAGACAAGTCAAATGTCAAGCAACACTTACCCCCTAAAACTGCACGAGATATACTATTATCCAACATATCAAGCACGTGCATGCTAGAACTGTGCACCTAAAACAACTTGTGTACATGTGGATTAATCACGAAGCTATATGCACTCTGCACCATATACACACTGTGATACTCCTCCGTGAGCTGAGTCTGAAATCCTAGTGCACTAGTAGGATCCCAAACGCTATCATCACTCTGCTCAAGACCAAGATCAGGTGAGTTACCCATATCAAACTCAAAAAGCGGATTGTCGTATGTAGATATAACATCTGTCTCAAACAATGGATTGGTCACAAACGGAACCAAACCACTGGGCTGATCCCAAACGGCTGCCTCAGAACCCCCGGGGTACTGAGCATAACCATGCATGGTCTGCACAAAATCCTCCTCTACCTTCGCGCTCTTCCCACTAACGATAGAGATAGAACGAAGGCAGCCATCTGTAATACCCCTCAACACATATTTCTTGCCCTGTACCTCAAATCTCATCTCCATTTTAGGCAAGTTGAGAGTGAACACACTGATATCCTGCAGCCATCTCATACCCAACACTAAATCCATCCCTCCTAAGTTGACAACATAAAAATCTGCTTGCAACTCATAATCATTCAGCATGAGAGTGAGATTACAAATCCGTCGAGTGCAAGTGAGTGTATATCCATCTGCCACCCGTACTCTGAATCCATCGAAATCCTCTGTCTGGAGTCTACATCTGTTGACGAAGCTCTCATCAATGAAATTGTGTGTGGCTCCAGTGTCGAGCATGGCAATACATCGCTGTCCTTCCACTAATCCCCTAAACCTGAATGAGTCATCCCGTACACTAGCAGATAATACCAACGGGGATAAGTTGGCATCGGGCCCAAACTCCGTAGAGGCATTCCCTGCCTCTGCATGTTCTGAAACAACCTGCTGGTCTGAATCATCAGACTCGTCATCATCATAGTAAACCCACATGGCACGGTTGGCTTTGCCCTTCGGTCTCAAAGGACAATCGTGCTCCTTGCTGTAGGGTGCTTTGCACCAATAACAAAGTTGTTTCTTCCTGCATTCCTCCCGAGTTGCATCATCAATTCTTGCAACTGGTTTCCTTTTAGGCTCGGCAACTGGTGTATGACTCTCCTCAATAGGCAAGTTATTGGTTTTAGGCGGAAATTGTTTCTTCGGAGCAGCAAGCTCCATACTCCTTGCCTTCCGCATCGCCTCCTAAAGTGTAGTAGGATCAAACGCCTTGACCCAACCTCTCATGGGTTCTGTCAAACCCTCAACGAATAGTATGATAAGTCTCCTCTCCGAAATCCCTGTCACCATGACGGCCACTCTCTGAAACTCGCCTATGTATGCATCCAAACTGCCTGTCTGTCTGAGCTGAGCCAACTCTCTGAAATACAATTCCGGATCCTTCTTATCAAACCTCTCTATCAGTCTGCTGGTGAACTCCTGATAGGTATTAACCGCATGATGGCCTAACGTGTACATGCCATGGTGCCACCAATCGTGTGCTACTCCGTCCAGATGTAAAGTGGCAAATTTAATTGCCTCATCCTCCTGCATAGGCCTAAGTGACAAGTAATTGTCCAATTTCTGGACCCAAGACCTAGCTGATGTCTTCTCTGACCCATCAAACTATGGCAGCGTAATCTTGCTCACCGCATACTGCAAATCTCTATTCACCTGTGGCTGTTGCTGCTGATGCTGTGGGGGTCTACGGTCGAATCTACCTCCTCCTCTGGGTTTATAGACATCTATAAACTCGTGAAATGTAAGTGCCTGCCGGATCTCAGGCGCTAATGACATGTACTCACCGTGAAATCTCGTCAAGTCTGCCACTGACATGCCATTCTGTGGCTGAAACTCCTGATGAAGTACCTGATGCTCTGCCCCTGGAGTCTGTGGTGGAGTCTCCCTAGGTAAGAAAGTAGGC
>VDFB02188422.1:0-12433 GCA_007258455.2 Sequoia sempervirens
AAGAATAGAGGACAAACGTTAAGCAAAGTTGAACACAATCTTCTTATTATTGTCTTCTTGAATCTCAGTGCAACAAACTAACTTCAAAGCTGAAAAGGAATTCCTACAGCATAAGCTTCACTAAAACTTCCATTACATTCTATATGTGCACAAGACACTTGTTTATAAGCTCTCTAACAGAAATTCTATATGTGCACAAGGCACTTATTTATAAGCTCTCTAAAAGAAATTCTATATATGCACAAGGCATTTATTTATAATTTCTCTAAGAGAAACTTCCATCAAATGCTTTGGTTTTCACTATCTCATGACCCTCCCTCTGTGCACTCCATCTGTAGGAATTACCATTGTCTTCTCCGTCACAAAAAGCGGGAGTTTCTTGCTTCTTGGAGACTTTCCCTCCCTTGCTGATCTTTACCACTCCCCTAAACACCTTTGGCACACTCTTCTCCAAAGGAAACCTACAGGTATAGCCTCTGACATTAGCCCCACAATGTGGATTTCCTATGCTAGCTCTCTTTACAATGTGCCCAATCAACCTACAATCATGGTTCCCGCTTCACCACTACTTCCACCATTTTCACCATAGGTGATGTTAGGAGGGCTATTATGAAGTTATGTACCAGCCAAGCAATAGACTACGAAGGCCTCCAAGTTGAATTTATCAAATATGTTGTAGATTCCCTGGCTTCACCTTTGGAAAAGCTTTTCAATGAGGCTCTTTGTTCAAGTTTTCCTCAATCTTTATCTCAATATATAACCAATTCTATTCATAATTCTAGGGGATCTCCCTAATCTTGGCAACTACAAGACTATTATGATTGGGCATATTTTTGCCAAACTTTATGCCAAAATGTTGGATAGGCAATTTTTCGAGTGCTTGGAGAAAAGTAATCTTTGTGCTCGTGGGCAAGCCAATTTCAAGGGAGATTATCAAACCATTGACCACATCTTCACACTCTAGGCTATCATTGAGGAGGCTCATCACCAATCTTCCACAATCTTTTTTTGTTTTAGACATAGATTGCACACTTGGCGAGTTGTTGAGTACTCACGAGTTTTTCATGCCCTCAAGTAATTGCAGGTTTAACTTGCCAAAATTCAATGCTCGGTTTTTGGCAAGTACTTGACAAGTTCGATGACTTGACTTGCTACTTCAACGGGTCAAATTTGCCAAAAAGGACGTGGGTTAAACATTCCAAACATTCCAAAAACTCTATTGTTTTGGCCTTATAAGCATTGTTTTTTAACTTTTAAAAATTTATGAAAATGGCATGCACCATGAAGATCTATGTGGTTTTGAAGGTCTTCATTTGTGCTTGGTGGCAAGGGCTCCGCCCCTCAACCCCACAAGAGGCACTACCCCTTGACCCTATTGGGTGTGTTGCCCCTAAACCCCCACCAAACCCATTTGATACATTTTGTAGCTATTCTGCATAAAATTTATCTTTTTCAAATATTTAAGCGTTTTTTAAGTTGTCAAGTTTTGCCAAGTTTTTGTCGAGTAATCTCCAAGTTGGAAAATTTTGGCTTGTCAAGTACTCTCTAAGTCTAAGTCTATGAACTATGGTTTCAAAGACTTCAATAAGGCCTTTGACTCAACTTTGAGACACCTTCCTTTCCAAAGGATGTGTGGTATTGGCATTCTTCATTCTCACACTACTACTGCCTGGAGACTTTATGAGACAGTTATTGGGCAGTTTGGCACCTCCCACAATTTCTCCAACTTTGACAAGAGTACCATGGGGTCAAACAAGGGTCTTCTCTCTTCCCAACCCTCTTTAACATCTACATTGATGAGATGGAGGTATTTTTTCAGCAACACACTCACCCAGGGGATGGTTGCACCTTATATGAGAAGGTTATTGCCATTCTACTTTTTGTTGATGATACTCTCCTCTCTCACTCTGTTGAAGGTTCACAACAACAACGTGATGCCCTTGCTTATTTTTGTGGTCTCCACCAACTTGTAGTCAACCTTAGTAAAACTAAGGTCATGATTTTCAATATCTCCAAACATCTCCTTTCCAAATTCCATTTCTTTTATCAAAGGGAAGCCTTGGATATCACATCCACTTACACATTCTTGGAAGTCCAATTCTCTAGTCCCTACTTCCTCATGAAGCTTGCCTCACATTCACATCTTTATAAGGGATATGCCTCTCTCTCCTCAAATATCAATATCTCCAAATCTACTTCCAAGATATCCTTTCAAAGATACATCTTTTTGATACCATCATCAAGCCCACAGTTTTGTACAACTCAAATGTTTGGGGACCTAGCTTGGGATCCATTGATTGGGCCCATTTTGAAAGGGTCCAAACTCTCATGCTAAACCAACTTATCAAATGCAAGTGTATTGTTCCTCAAAGTATTATTCAGGTAGAGTTTGTTGCCCAGCCATTGCAACTCAAGACTATTTTTCAGCTTACTTTCTACATACACAAACTCAAATCCATGGGTGACTCCACATTTGGTCATGATAGATATCAATATTTGGTTCTTCACTCTTCTGAGAAGATTGCCTCACAAGGTCTAATTCAGCACCATCATTGTTGGTACTCTGAGGCTATCTTGCTCCTTTCCATTGGCAACATCTCTACTGACAGACTACCTCCTTTCATGTTTTCTATGGATGTTCCTTGGCTCCTTCTTTTGAAGGAGACCATCACCAAAGCTTCTTGAAGGGACAATTACAAGCAGTATGTCCAAGTTGCGTGGATCTCCCCTACTATGCCTCTTAGTGGGATGCTTGATTTTTATGCTAAGCATTTCCTACATATAGAAGATCGTATACTTTTTAGTCCTCACCATCTCTAGCGTCATTGCTCACATGGTTTGAGGTTTCCATTTAGCCAAATAAGGGTGTGTTCCCATCAACTATGGGCTGAGACAAATCACCACATTCCTTGCCTTGACCGAATATGTCGCCTTTTCTCTCTCCAAGAGGTTGAGATTGAAGAATATTTCATCTTCAAATACCCCATTTATTATGAGATATGAGGGAGATATTACTACCTCTTCCGAGATTTAGGCAACAATCTCTATACTTTAAATATTTAGACCTATAGTGTTTAGCTCTTTATCTTTGGGAGGCCATCACCCTTTGACACAAATCCTTACATGTGGTTTGTTAGGACTCTAGAGCCCCCAAGTTGATCACCTTCTTCTTTCAACACATCCAAGAGACTAGTAGCCCTAAACAACCTTTAGATATTGTTATTTATCTCATTGACACAAATAGACTTGAGAGACGATGTCTCTCACAACTTTTTCCTAAACATGTTCCCCATCAACATCATGGTCATGTTTCTTCCTGATGGTGCAGTCCACCTTCCTATCATCAACATAAATCTACTCTTTTCTAACCAGCTCTCCAATCACATGGATAGATGCATATTATGAGCTCTTTCACTACTTTAGGAGTTACTTTGGCCTTGGATGTTAGGTGTGATCTTAGTGGAAGTACCCCTCTCGGCCCTAAGCACTCCTTGATGAGCCTTATCAAATCTTATATCGGCCCCTTCACAATATCGATGACGGCACTAGCGACTTCACCATTTCTAGTCCAAACAATGTTAGTTGATGTTCTTTAGTTTTCCTTTGTGTCTGACCTTTGCTCTTCAAGGTTCTTGTTACCCTTTCTTAGCTATTTGTACTATTTCTTGACCACTTGTTTTGGTGGTCCCCTGTTGTCTTGTATATTTTATCTCAATTCCTCCCCTTGGTGGGAATTTTAACTCTCTATCGTATACTATTGTTCTCTTGAGTCACATTGACCTACTTTTGGTCATCTATGAACATTAATATAATTTCTCTCTTTCTTTCTATTGCATTTTTAACCATCACTGCCACCTGAAATGCATTTTAGAGTGGCTATGCCACATGAAAAATACAATTTAACTTAAGTTTTAAAAATTTCTTTGTCTTGAGCACAGCTTTTCAACTTCATCACCAACATGGTTGCCACTTTAGGTTGGTATTGCCAAAGAGAAAATATGATTTTCACTTAACATTTGAAGTTCTTTCATTGCTAAAGTTTAATGAATTGGTTGCCAATTGGATCGCCATTTTTGAGTGGCATAGCCATGCCAAATGTGCAATTTTTTCATTAAACTTTAACCTAACTTCCTAATCATAGATCTCCACTCACTTAGCTACTTTGGTCACACCTTTTTCATTGCTTGGGCAGTCGAATCGCCACTCTAAAGTGGTATTGCCACTATCATTTTACAACCTTCACTCAAGCAAACTAATGTTTTATGCTGATCACACTTTCTTAGCCACCTAACCACCTCCATCACACTCCTTCCTTGGATCAACCATTGTGATAGTACACTTAGACTTGAGGTATTCCCTTATTGGTGTGGTTCCATAAGATGTTTGTCAATCCTATTGTTGATTTTCAACCTCTTAGCCCCTTGGAGCACTATTTTCTTATGGTCTTACCAATTTGAAATTGGTGATCAAACATATGTTTGTCTTGTTGCAACTTTACACTTCTCCTTTCTTACTTCACATTACATTGATATGCCACTTGGATGAGGTTTTGGAGGAGCTTCCTTTGATATTCACTATCATTGCATTTAGGTTTAAATATTTTACATTCTATCAATCCTTCTTCAACGCTAGCCATTTGTTGGCATTTCAAATTGCACCTTTGGTGTGCAGATCGGAAACAAATAGCTATGCACAATTAGACTACTCTTCAAATTAGGAGGGGAAGTTCCCTCTTTTGCTGATTATGCGTAGAAAGAAAAAGTAAACTAAATTCCTATCTTTTTTATCTCAGCTGAGAGCACAAGGTTATAAAACTCTTTGCGTTGTAGCTGAGGTTTTCTCTGGTTTCGTAACTTCAACTACAACTAGGCCTAAACTTATAACGCTTCTATCTCCTCGAGTAAATTCAAAAGAAGAGGATTTAGAAGTAAACGGGGAATGATTTTGGTTAACACAAAACTTAGACAAACTTGTTTCCAAAATACATCTGAAGGCTCGTTTCCCTTTCAGATGTATGTTGAACTAAAGTTTATGAAAGCAAAACATCAAACAATAAACTCAATCTCAGAATTCCCTCAAAGACTCATTGTACTTTTGAGGTGTACACTGAAAGAAAGATTATAAAAACAAAACATGAAACGATAAACTCGATCTCAAAATTCCCTCAAAGACTTATTGTACTTTTGAGGTGTAGATTGAAATAAAGATTATAAAAAACAACAATATCACAAAAAAGATCTTGAGACTTTGGATCAAAGCACTATAATTTCCTCAAAAGCTTTCCAACAACAATTACACATTTGGGACAGCAAATTGTATGAAGAAGACAAACATACAACATACGATCAACAAAAGTACACTGAACAAAGTGAACAGATATTGACTAGAAAAGCTTGAAGGCACTAAGGCTCGGCAATTTTTTTTATAGTAATAACGGTTAAAATACAATGAGCAAGGTTGCTCTTATTTACAGACAAACATAGGAGTAGGGGACCCTAAAATCTCCTTGTGTTAACAATCAGTTCTTGCCAATCAGCAAAATTTATTCCTATGTCTAAACAAAGGTAACTAACAATTAACTAGAAAGACTGCTTCAATTAACTGATCTAAAACTAAAACTAACTCCAATTGTACAAGAAATATCTCCAAGCATAGACATGCATGAAAAGAGGACAATTAGTTAACTTGGAAAAGGTGTCAAGTTAACTGCTGATCTAAAATTCTATCCTTGGAGAATGTCATACGCCTCAACTGGCAGTTCACTGGCCATCAACTCGAGCAATCATATCCTCCAAGAAGTTGTTAACTGCCTAATCATTTGGAGTGTTGATACTCTTCTGAATGATGTGATGTCTTCGTAGCATCTCCTCACCATCCGCAATCTAATTCTAAAAAAAATCCCTTCTCCTTGCTACAGCGTCATCAAACCTCGCTGACATTGCCGCTAATTGACTCAACTTGCAGTCAACAGGGTCACCGCTGAAACTACTACGGATGAGGTCTTGAAATTGTGTTTGCACTTCGCCGAGCTCATTGTTCTCACCATCCTCACATTGATACTGGCAAGGGACTTGTGACACGAAAGTTCTTACGAACTTGAGAGCACTTGCCACCTTTTGTCCGAATTCAATCATTTCTACAGAGATTGCTTCATATGTTTTTACCTTGAAGATTTGTTGTTCTCTCCAAGTAAAAAGCTTCTCCTTGTCTTCTTCCATAGTGACTAAATCATACACCATTCTCAAGTCTAAAATGGTGATCTCGTCTCAAGGTCTCCTCTCCGCTATGCTTTGCTCTAACTCCCTAATTTATGAGCAAAGATCATGGGCATTGTACCTCAACTAGTACATCTTTGCAAGTATGAATCGACCCCTAGTGATAAAATCTTCTACCCAATCTCTCAAGTGTTTCCCATAAATAACCAACTAACTTAGTTGATTTTGTTCTGCAAGTAATTCCAGCATCTGTGGGAGCAAGGCGGTGACATGTGAAGTACTATGAAGGAGGTTGGAGATGTATTGCAGCAACTGTTGATTTTTAGCCTTGAGGGCTGCCTTGTCTTCACCATCTTTGGCCACTCTTTCCTTCAAACTGACTGTTGCAGCCTCGAAGAGGTTTACATCAGCTTGTCGTGTACTTCTACCAAGGTTGGCTTTGACCAATGTGAAATCATCAGCCTCAACCTCGTTGGTGTCCTTATCAACTGGTGGAGTTGCAATTTCGATGACCACCTCATTTTCAGCGTTCTTCTCCACGCGGACTTGCTTCTTGAGTTTCTTGTCAGATGTGTCTTGGTAGACATTGTCAAACTCTGCAAAGTCCAACTGGTAAGAAGGCTTTCTCCTCTTCCTACCCGATTGTTACACCCCGATTGTATAGCTACTACTGCATAGGGAAATGCACTGTAATGATTGAATCTTTAAGATGAATAAAACATGTTGTTCTTGTTATCGAATGAATGTGTCCTATTTAAATGATTGTCTCATTTGTCTGGTACTTTTATTGATGTAATTCTTGAATAAATGTTGCATGTAAGTTATGAAATAATGTTTATTCTAACTTTTGAGATGTTTTATGTATACTGCTTTGTTTTGAGCATATGACTTCCGTTGCCGTGTCACAATGTGCAGGAAAGAGGATCATTCCTCCAGGCAGAGGAGAGATATCACTCGGGGAGGAGCTTGGTCGGGTAAACAGTAACAAGAACCATCTGAGCATACACACACGTTCCTTAGACTGAGTAAAGCTTAGTCAGTTTGTGTGGGTAATAGATAAGTCGTCCATAGGCTTATGTGTTTGCGTTAGGAGTCGTGTTTACTTCTCTATGCATTTATAAGTGATGTTTATCTATGTATCTATTTGTGGTTTTACGATTATGTGGATATTAATAATATTATATTATTATTGCCTAGTGACTTTACATAAATATATATATATATATATATTTATTTATATATATATATCAGGTTGCTGACTGGCTCACGATATATTGATATATTTGTTAAATATAGATTTTTATATATGTAATTATATATTAAAGATTATATATAATATTATTATAGTTATATTAAAATATATATATTTAAAATACTCAGGTATTTAAATATTTATATGTTTAATATATTTAAAAGGACTATAATAATATTATATAATAAAGTAAATAAGGGAATTACATTTTAATATTTTAAAACTTACTTGGAGTAATTATATATGATTAAATATTTAAAGAGTAAATATTTATAAACTCCAAAGTGTAAATATTTATAAACTCCAAGTGAAAATATTTGTAAATATTTAAAAGAATAAATATTAAACTCAAAGGTAACAAGTTAAAAGATTTAAATCTTTTAACATGAGCAAGTTTATTAAAGTGGACTATTGAAAAAGTTAGTCGCTAGTTTTTGGGGAAAACATAGAGACTTCATAAAGTATCGAACCTTTTTCTTAACATAAGGAAAGAAAATATGAATCATATATTTGGTGTAAACATTTGAAAATAGAGCTGAGAGTTTTCCCGTGAATGGAAGAAAGCTTCAACGCAGCAAAAATAATGGAGGAAATTTTCAGCACTGGATAATAGGAAATGCCAGCCAGTTGTTTTGTGCTGTAACAAGTTGAAACTTGACAAAATCGCAGCAAAATGAGTCATTTGTTTTCATGCACCAGGCAGGGACGTTTTTCCTGTAGGTGGCGATTTCTAAGTTTTAAGTTGAATTTTTCTGATAATGCTAGCTCCAAGAGGATCAATTCACTCCTTTTTGAGATGACATAGGGTTTATATGCTTGCCAAGTGACATTTGACTGAGTTTGGGCGCCTTGTCATTCTACATGCCCATAAAGAAGGAAATTGTTGCAATTATGGGCTTATAAATACTTGCCCAGCCATTCATTGTTGGATATCCTTGTGCAATTTGTTTCTTGCGAATTTGAGAGCTTCTTTGTCCATTATCTAAGCTGCTGTGTTGTTTTCTGTTGCTGCAATTTACCATTTTGTTGAGAGTGTGAGAATTAGAGGCTTTTACCAGCTATTGTTAATTGACTGTGCTAAATCCCTTTTAGAAGAGTGAATTTACAGTTGAATTAACTTCTATTAGAGAAGTGTTAATTGAGAAGAGTGACTTGAAGGAATCATCACCATTGAAAGAGAGATTTTGCAAAGCAGCCATCCCCAATTGGAATTCTGGAAGTTGCTGAAGGAAGAAGAGCAGTACTGGAAGAAAGAGCTTAAAATATCAGGCGTGATATCTATTTTATAATTCTTGTTTGAAATGCTGCTTTCTCTTATTCTTGTGTTTGATGATTGCAATTAGTTCATGGAGAATTAGAAATGTCTTGATAAACTTTCATTGCATTTAAGGGTAAATGTGTGAGGAATTTCATTGTATTTAAAGGGAAAATGAATAAGGGTAAACGCATAAGGGAATTCAATGCATTTTAATGGTAGAATGAATGAAGGACTTAAGGATAAAAGAAAAGGAATTCAAATGTTTAAGGAGCTTATGGGTATAGTTTTACTTAATTTGCATTATAGGGAAATAATGGGGAAAGATTTTAAAGAAGGATTTAGTATGCAATTGATTGAGTTTTGCATTCCTGTATGATCTCCGTATATGGAGAATACGTAGAGAAATTAATATCTACTAGGAACGAAATGATGTCAAAACCAAGTATGAACTCTAGCTTATGTTATTAGGTTAACAGTGCCAAGCTATCACTACTAGGATAAAGAATTCCTAAATAAAGAGTTAGGATATAAGACGCTTGTTGATTGGCTCATTTCTTTGTAGACTGTTTGAGGTAGGAAGTCTGGGGTAAACTGATCCAATTGAAGGACACAACCTACGCGTAGAGTAAGATAGCCTTAAGTCAAATCGGCCCTGAGTAGTGTTTATGATAGATGACCTTCATTCGAAGTACTGAATGAGAATAGTTTGGCCAAAGTAGTGAAAGGCACGACATCCACTTAGGTGTGAGATAGTTGAGACTACACTGTCAGTTCATTGTGATCAGAGTACTAGTTCGAGATTGTGAAATAGCAAGGTTCTAGTTGTGTAGGACACAGCACTATGCTCAGTTGGTAATCGTTAAAGGATACCCTACCAATCTCTTCTTCGAAGGGAGGGCGATCTATTTAACGATAGGTGTGCGGGGGACCGCATTATAAGTCCGTGGTTGGTGGAAAAGCGCCCAAGTGATGTTTCTCCTCCACAGCAAGCGGCCGATGTACCAAGATTTGAAAGGACAGACTCCTGGACCTTCTTACTTCTATTTGTGCAAAAGCTTACGAGCTATGTATGTAACTGTATTGATTTTGAACTCTGATTTATATTTGCAATGAAAATGGAATTCATGCGGAAATATAATGTAATTTGTATACATTTATCAATAAAGAAAGGAAAAAATTTATTGTATTGCCTTTGTTACATGTAATCTTTATATGATTGAAGTGGAATTTGAAAAAATTTAATTTACGCAAAAGATAGGTCATTACAAGGATGTTCTCAAGCCAAGACGAAGAGTCTCGACTAACTTCGCTAGGAGGATTAGTTCTTGTCTCATCAACTCCTGATGAGTGAGTTGGTGTAGAGATGTCATGAATTGGGGAATCAGGCTCCAAGTCAATGTGAATTGGAGACTGCTGCGGTGGTGACGGAATAGGAGGCTCTGCTTCTACTTCTGACACTGTTTCAGCTGTATCCATTTGTTGTTCTTGCTGATTTACATCAGCAACCTTCATCTTTTCTTTCAAATTCATTGGCACTCTATAGTTCTTTGAACCCTTTGGAGGATTGTTCATCACTTTAACCCTAGGTTTTGATCAGGAAGTGGAAGGTACTGTGGTGGTAACCGATGGCGGCTCTGTAATTGGAGTGACTACCTTCCACGTTCTCTTGCTATCTAGGAATAGCATGTTGTTCCTTACAACCCTACTTGTCCTTTCCTCAATAGAGGTGCTCTCTTTGGCATACCAATCAACGGATCGAAGTGGCTGAGAGTCAATTTGATCTCTAAAATATGTGGGAAGTATGACTTTGTTGTACCCCAAATTAAAATTTTTGCTACACTTAGGCATTTTGAAGAAATGAGTAAAAGTCTTATCAAAACAATCAAAAAAGGTCAAAATTGGGGTTTGCATGTCGTGCATGAGGGGTAAAAACTCAAAATTTTCAAAATCTGACGATTTGGGTCTGCTCAAAGTGATCAAGTCTACAAAACCCAGATCTCATTTTTTCATCCCTACTTTTTAGGAAAATTGCTATTTTTAGAAATTTTCCAAAAATAATAATTTTTTCTGGGTTTCTTTCGAAACAGATATTGACAAAATTTTCTAAAAATAGAAAGTGTGGCTTCTAGGGTTCAAATTGATTTTGATTGGTCGAAAATTCTTCCTCATCAAGCTGGTGCAGTCAGAATCACAAAATGATCAGTTTTGCCCTAGTGGGTCTATTTTGCTTTTTCAATTTCAAAAAGCATTTCGAGAGCTCTAAAGTCATCAATGGAGGCCAATCAGCTACCAAGCGTCAGATTCAACATTCGAGCACTGAGCAAAAGATGAGATGATGAACGTGCATGAAGAACGAAGGAGGAAGTTGAAAACTGCAAAAATTTGACTAACTCTGCCAGCCATGGGTGCCCTAGAAGGAGATAGGCGCCCAACTTTTCACGACATCAAATGGTGGAATCAGGGTTTGTTCTCCCAGGCAATGTTTTTCAGATTCTTCCCAGCTCCGCAGTGAGTCCGGCAGAGTCATCATCATATCAATCAGTTACCTGGAATTCAAGATCAAACGGGGAGGTTTCAACCAGAAGATAGAAGGCAAACCATGAAAACTTCAAGAAAATTTCTAAGTCTAGAAACTTTGGGCGCCCCAGGTGCCCAGGGGCACCCAGCCTTTTAAGAGGTCAAACTCAACAATTAGGGTTTACAAATGTGTCTGATCTCTTCAGGATTTTGTCAGCTTCGCAATGGATGTCTTCATCAGATCATCAGACTTGTCAATCACCGGAAAATTCAAATCAAGCTGAAGGTATAAAATGAAAGTTCAACTTTCAAAGATGGAAATCAAGCAAAAATGGCCAAGTCTAGAGGAGTTGGGCACCCCAGAAGGAGAAAGGGGCCCTAGATTTTGAGGGCCTAAATGGATGAATTTGCCAATGAAACCTCCAGCATGTCTTCCTTAGAGTTGATCAAGCTTTCCAACGAGACCATCAGCAAGTCAATTAGAATTGGCAGTCATCAGATGTTGAAGGCGGAACAGAGGGAAAAACATGAACAAAATCACAGAAGTCAAGCAAAGGCTAAAAACTCAGAAAATATAATAACTCTGGTGAAGTTGGGCACCCCAACTAGCCAGGGGCGCCCAAGCTTTTGAGCCCTCAGATTCAACTTTTAGATGTGTTGGCGTATGTTGTACCCAAAACCAAAATTTTTGCTTCACTAAGGCATTTTGCTTAATTGAGTTTTAATCCTGTTAAAGTGATGACAGTAGGTCGTTTTTGGGGTTCTTAAATATGGAGTTGGTGTCAGTATCATGTCAGTCTGTCACTGAAAAGATTTAAGAAAAGTGAAAATCTGAACGGAAAACATCAAAATTTTCTATCTCTGGAGAGGGGAGCACTTTCTCAAATGGGCGCCCTATCTTTTAGGGGCTCAGATCTTGTTTTAGGGTTTGTCACCTCCAGCAGACATTCGTCCGGCATCACGTCAGCTTCGCAGTGAGCTATCAAGCCTGTCAAACGGACCTGTTTCGAGCAAGTTGTGGTGAATACAGTGCAAAACAAGGCAAAAGTGAAAATTGACTAACACTGGTAAAAAGCGCAGCTTTTGGGAATGGCGCCCATCTTTTTGAGGTGCCAAATGAAGGTTTTTGGCTAAATGCCACCCAAGATGTTTGTCTCACTTTTGTTCGAGCTTTGCGACGCATCCGTTAGC
>VDFB02188423.1:0-13049 GCA_007258455.2 Sequoia sempervirens
TTATCTAAAAGTCTTCTACATATGATTAAATTTCATTAATTTAATTATATTGTTCATTCATCTTATTCTTCCTTCATAATTAAATAAATTTATTTTATTTAATTATTTTCATATGTCCACTTAATTAATTAAATAAAGGCACTTTATTTATTTAAATTAATTATCATTGTTTGAATTTAAATTAAATCTTTTGATTTAATTAAGTTTAAATATCTCTCTTTCTTCTATTTTAAATTATTCTTCTAAATAATTAAATGTTTCATTTAATTAATTTCATAAATGTGATTTAATTAAATAAACTTTATTTAATTAAAGATCTTATGCTTTCTTTCTAAATCACAACTAGATATTTTATCTAATTGTGAAATCTTCTGTTTTCTTCTCATATCATAATTAAATATTTTATTTAGATATGATATCTTCTGTTTTCTTCAAAAATCCTAATTAAAGCTTTATTCTTATCACAAACTTTCTTCTGCTTTCTTTAAAAGATTAATTAAATATTTCATTTAATTGAGAAAAAGCTAAATATCATCCAAAAATAAATAATTGAATTTTTATTTCATTATTTATCAGCTTTTGAATCTTTCTTTTATTCTTTTAAAGAAAGATGATTTCTTATCTTCTTATCTTCTTATCTTCTTATCTTTTTATCTTTTATAAAAATAGAAAAATCTTGTTTTCAGGTTTTCTTGTATTTTCTCTTCATCTTCATCCATCTTTACCCATTTGATCTGCCAGGAATTATCACAACCGTTAATCAAGATAGCCAATCAGAATCCTTCGAAAAACTCTATAAATACCTGTGTGAATCTAAGCATTGGGATAGGTGATTAATTAGAGCTCATGCATTTAATCCATTTAGCATTCTAGCATCATAGCATCATGTTTACTTCAATCATATTAGTTTAATTTCATATCTTAATCTTGCATCATGCATCATATTTAAATCTCGTTCTTTAGGAGGACAGTTTGTTGAGCCTAGTGCACAATCTGAGAGCAAAAGCTGGAATCAACAAAAACACTAAAGATAGAGGACAATAGGACGACAATTGAAATAGAATATTGAGTTTGCATCTCCTTATCTTTTATTTTATGTTTTGAATATAATGTCTTATTGGTGTGCTTGAATAGTATTTATTTCATTTCATTAACATATTTATTTTCAATCCACACAATGAGTATATATCAATATCATGGAGATCATTGGTATCACATTTAATCTAAACATATGTTTTACAAGTAGATCTTTTGGATGGTCTTTTAGTTCCTCCACTATCTCTATCCTTGATAGGTAGTCCAATCCTTAATTTTGTTTTCTATATTTCACCATTATCTTAAAATCAAATTCTTGAAATAGGAGTAGCCACAAGTATATTCTCCCTTGTATGACAAGCCTATTGAGTAGGTAGTTTAATGTTTCATGGTCTGTGAAGAATATAAATGGTATTGATAGGAGATAATGTCTAACCTTTTGTAGTGCATAGACCATAGCTAAGGCTTCTCTCTTAGTGGTGGTATAATTATTTTATGCATTGGATAGTTTTATACTTTTAAAGGATATAGGGTGATCCATTTTCCCTTAGGTTGAGCTAATACTACTCCTATAACAATTCCCAAGGAATCTACATGTATGTGGAAGGGTGTGTTCCAATCTAAGAAGATAAATATTCATGATTCTAAAATTTTATTCTTCAGTGTATCGAATGCTTGTTAGCATTCCTCATTCCATTCAATACTTCTACCAGATTTCTTTTTGAGTGGCTCTTCCATAGGTGCAACTATTTTGATGTACCGTTTTATAAACTTGCAGTGATATCCAATGTAAGCTAGAAAGGTTTTTACATCTAAAGGTGTTTTTTGTGGTGGTAGTGTAATGAGTAGTGTGACCTTCATAGGATATACCATCAACTCCTTCTTGCATATAATATGACCTAATAATGTGTCATATGGTATTGCAAACATGCACTTCTTTAAGTTTAGGTAAATCTACATGCTTCTACATGTCATGCCCCAAATTTCACCCAACTAAACAATACACTTGACCAACATTTTTTTTTTGGTAAACATATAAACACTATTGATTATTAACCACACATTAATCGTGGTAACATACAAATGATAAGGTTGATATCAATTATCCCTACTAACATTGATTTTGACAAACCCTGGCACTCTGATTTCAACCCTGTTTCTGAAACTTTTAACAAATTCTTGATTTGGGTTAGATTGCCTAATCTCCCCCTTCACCTTTGGCATGACTCTCTTTTGGAGGAAGTGGGTGAGGCCCTTGGTGATTTTTTGATGGTGGATGAAGAATCTTCTGACATTCTTCATTCCACCTATGCTCACATACTGGTTGAAATAAATGTTTCAAAAGGGATGCCTGCTGAGGTCCTTCTTAAATCTTCTAAAGGCTCTTGGGTCCAATCTTTGGATTATGAAGGGATACCCTTCCGATGTAGACGATGCTTCAATACTGGACATGCTGCTGCACATTGCGGACTTGAGAAAAAAGAAAAGACAACTACTTGGTGGAAAGGTGCTTCTCAACAACATTATACGGTTGAGAAGAAAGCTAATCAGAATAAGAGTTTTTCAGAGGTGGTTGCTTCTGAATCACTGGGTCTTGGGACTCCCCCTCCGGTCATCTCAAATGGCGGGGTCGCTAGGGCAACCCCTATTGAGTCAAAGACTTCCTTTTCAAGTGTATGTGTATCGTCTTATGGTGGCTCTTCTGAAAAGTCATTATCCATGCAAAGGAATCAAGATGAAACTCCAACTATTTTGGCTGCTGGCTTTCATCCTCTTGAAAGTAGCGAGCCAGTTTGGCATGGTAAAGCGACGCAAGTGGAAGAAGGTTGGATCACGTTAAAGGAAAAAGATAAATCATCTAAGCCCTCTTTTCGACATGATTCTTTGCTCCCACAAGAAAAGTGTAAAATGTATATCTTGAATGGTCTTGTTTTGGAGCTGGTCTTTTTGGGCTACTTGTTGTCTTTTCTGCGGCCTTGCTCTTTTTGTTAAAGGGTTTTGGATCCCTTCAAAATCTGTTTTCCACATATCAAAAACATTGATTTTGACAATACTTATATTAATCTCACTACCACCTTAATCATTACCATCACTTAAATATTTATATTTACTAAAAGGGTTTTAGTACTATTAGCTTCAATACTCAATATCAATATTTTATTTCTTAATACATCCCTCAGTACCAAATCTACTATTAATACATCTCTCAACATTTATATATAATACTAGCCTTTCTTATCTTAATACCTAGCTAATTGGCCTTACTATCTTTCTAACCTCCAACTCACCATCAATATTTAGTTATCAAGCATTTTTACATCAATGATTCATTAGTTTCCAATGTAACCCAAGAAGGTGAGACTTAGCACCCTCGATAATAAAAACAATAATAAGCTTATGCAATCTTATTTTGATGAGAAACAATTACATCTGATGATAGTTATTGAGCAAAAATGATCGTTAGGGGTAATTTAACATCTTGTTAAGTAGAGATAAATGGATATCATTTTGATGAGAATGGTTCATTTTAATGGTAGTACTTCCACCTAGTTGAGATGGAAATTAAGGAACCCAAGGGGAGACATCCTACCACCTACTAACATATTTCACTAAGAAGTTTATACAAGACCTTTCATTAAGGAGGTATATAGCCTTTTGAATTGAACACAAAGATCGAGGTTCTAGCACCCAAACTATAACTTAAAAGGAATAAGTATAACATACTTAAGTTAATTTACTTAACAATAATAGTTGAACATTTGAATTTTATTTTTATATTTAAAACTAACCAACCAAGATACTACAAAATTTTACTTCCCTTACTTTGGCAGTTTCAAACAAATGAATAATTAAATTAAGCATACTAAAATAACATACGGTTTATGTTAACTATTGAGTTCATTTAATGACAACTAATACTACACAAAAACTATAATTTAATACATGTTTGTTTGGCTATGAATTTTATATTTATTTCAAGTTTATTAATTGTCTAAAAAATTCTTGTTGATGACTTTTGATTTTTCTTTTTTTTCTTTTTTCCACTTAAACATAGACTTAGGGTATGGTCCCATGGAGGGGGGCTTCCTAAAAAATTTCAGTGGGTGCTGCTGAGAGTTTTTAGGAATATTTTAAAGCTGGTGGTCCCATGAATTCAGATTTGCAATTCAGCTTAAAAGCTTGAGCTCCAAAATTTAAGGAATGAATTGGAGTATTTTGATAAAAAATAATAAATAAATAAAAATTCTCTCATTTTTTTGGTTTTTTTAGGAATTTAAAATTTTAAGTGAGAGACAATTGGTAGAAAAAATTACTAAAAAATTCCTAAGCTGTAGGGACAATTTCTAGCCCCACCTCAATTTCACGGCTGAAATTTGCAGTCCTAAAAGGTAGGGGCTGCTATTTTCCAGGAAAAGATTCCAATTAATCCTGTAGCATAATTTTTTTTTCTTCATGGGACCGCTTGATCCATGAAAATAGAAGCCCAAGCCCCCCATGTGACCATTCAATTATAATACACTATAACTTCTTTTAACAAGTTGCTTAAAATAAAATTAGAAACAAATTTTACAAAAATCACTAACCAACTGAAACTAAATATTCTTCTCCAACTCAAATAATTACAAATTCAATTCTTTCTTTTTTCTGCTTTTTAAATTTCATAATTTAATTTAATCAAAACAGCCAACTAAAAACTAACTTGCTAATAATATAATTGAAAACATAATTGTATTGCTTAATCTAATGCTGAATAATTATGCAAGAATTTGTGTGCGTCTGGTAAATTTTTGCCTGCAACAGGATGCATTAGCCAATTAAGCTAGGCCCCAGATCTGCTTACAAATTCATGCACAAATATTTATTCATTTTGAGCATCTAGATTTATTTGTTTCAGGCATGCTGAGGCAGAGGCAATATTTTCTTCAATGAAAAATATTCATAGACAGATTTGAGGAATTACGAAATTTTATTACGAAATTTCTTAAATCATATATTTATGTGTGCTCCTTTATGACTGCTTAAAAAAAATGTTTTATCAGAGATCAGATTAAATTTCTTAGAAATTTGCAGTTACATTGCAGACTGCAGACCGACATTGGCAAAACCTAGACCAGATACACACATCTTCATAATTGAAAGCTTCAGATTTAAAAATTTCCTTTCCAGATAATGTATAAAATATAGATCAAATATTGAATTGGCTCTATATTTGCAGATTTCCAAAGTTCGTTCAGATTGCATTCTTACAGATTATTGGTAAAAGAATTCTGATTTCATGTTGAATTTCTTAGAAATTTGCAGTTACATTTCAGTCTGCAGACCGATATTGGCAAAACCTAGACCAGATACACACATCTTCATAATTGAAAGCTTCAGATTTAAAAAATTTTCTTTCCAGATAATCTATAAAATATAGGTCAAATATTGAATTGGCTCTATATTTGCAGATTTCCAAAGTTCGTTCAGATTGCATTCTTACAGATTATTGGTAAAAGAATTCTGATTTCATGTTGAATTTTTTAGAAATTTGCAGTTACATTGCAGACTGCAGACCGACATTGGCAAAACCTAGATCAGATACACACATCTTCATAATTGAAAGCTTCAGATTTAAAAAATTCCTTTCCAGATAATGTATAAAATATAGATAAATATTGAATTGGCTCTATATTTGCAGATTTCCAAAGTTCGTTCAGATTGCATTCTTACAGATTATTGGTAACAGAATTCTGATTTCATGTTGAGCAACAAAAGAGATATTCAGAAAAGTCGTTATTGGCATTGCAGCCCATGAAATTCAGAAAACATAAGTGAGATTTATTAACAGGGGCCATTTTAAATTCTTAAAAGGGAAATTCTATTAGATCTTATTCTGTTTTGCATAAGATGGAGACCGAATTAGTTGAACTCAATGAAATCTATTGCAGATTGAGGCAGGGTATTCCTTTAAATTTTGCTTTGAAGTTTTTCTTTGGCACAAAATATTGCACGCAAACTTCATGGTTAAAGGCTAGCATTACTTTTATATTAAATATTTTATTAGATCTCTGTGCTGAGTAGAGGGGACCGTTCGCCATGGAGGTCGTCCCATCGATCAACAGGTCGACACCTCACTCGCTTTGTATTTGCATTCAAATTTTTAACATTGATTATTATTGCTAATTAATATTTATTATAAATGCTATTTTTGGTTCCATCTACATTAAATAATAATATATATAAGAAGATATAAGTGATATTTATAATGTGTGTAATATTTTACAAATGCATTTCAATATAAAAAGGGAAAAGACTTTGAATTCAATTTTTTTGAAAATAACATATACACATGTTTCCTTTACCTTTTTATACAGAAATTTTGATGATTTCAAACCCAACCAAGTGTTAATTCCTTACCTTAAAGTTCTTCAAACAAGTTAGGGAAAGATACCCAAGGCACAAACCTCACATTAATTTCAAGATTTAAACAATTGACTTTTAAGATTGCATACGTTAAGTTACATTTTCCCAACATTAGTCCTTTTATTTAGAGATTGAATATGCCTAAGTCTTCCTTGATTTTACCCCTCTAGATGAAGTATAAACACATTTACAAGATTTGAACTATTACCCAAATACATTTATCATAGTTCCACTCTTGGAAACTTAAACCCCTTTTTATAATGTATAAGGCCCATCTCTATTTCCTTGGATCTTGAATTTGATGGCCTTCACATTTATTCCATCTTCAATATATATATCTCTAAAAGAAGAGGTCAACAACAAAAAAACAAAGTGGCCACAAGCTCTCCTCCTAGCCATAGGATTGATAATCAATCCACCCCTGAGCTCAAAGGGATCACATAGCCTTTCCCAAACATACACACATAACAACAATTCACATATATTACTCAGTAATTTTATACCCTATACCATTCATATTTCACCACTATTCACACATTCACAATCACTTATATGTTCACAACTATTTGCAAGACAAGGAAGTTCCAATTCATATAATTCAAACCATCATACAATGAATTTAACATAGATTTCCTCAAAGAAGAGTGGACAACACAACAATTCGTTTCCTCAACAACATAGACCCAACAAGGAGAGATCTTACCAAACTAAGTGCAAATCCAAATGGGGATAGCCTCTCCTTCTCCAAGCCCTATTCTTCAATTCTCCCTCTCCAACCATCTCCTCCATCTCCACCAAGAGTGCTCCTTCCCAAATGGGAGAAGAAAAGACATCAAAGCAACAAGGACAAAGCAAGAGGGAAAAGACCAAAAGGAGAGAAGCCAAGGCAAATGAGAGAAGCCAAGGCCAAAAAATGAAGAAGCCCCCCTTCTCCTTTCAAAGAGAAGGAATATATAGAAGAGAAAGTGAAACCAACTCCCCATAACTTCCCAACCACCCAATCAACTGAATTTTCGCCCCTTTTCATAAGTGGGGAATTAGAGTGGGTTTTAAACTTTATTTAAGTGATTTTATAGAATAAAAGACCCCTACTCTATAGACCTACCACCTAGGGCACATTTTAAACAATTAAAACCACATAAAGATGTTATAAAACCTAAAATAAATAATGACATTAAAAGAGGTGACTCAAGGGTCTAATAAGCAATATCTGCCACATACACTTGACCCTTACAAAACAAGGTTGAATACATATCCTTGACAATACTAGAAATTTCCAAGAATGACATAAGGGAAATAACTATGTGACCCCTTCATCAATAGTGGCTAATTTTAACCTATTTACTCAACCAGATGGAGGTGTCAACATTTCTCAGAATTAATAGTATTTGAAACAGATGGCATATGAAAAATAACCTTTTAATGGTGATCAACTAAGGAATTAAATCTACATAAGTAGCATATAATTTAACTCTTCCTACTTGCAAAATTATTTTTAGAGCCAAGCAATAGTTGATCATGTTATTTAATATCAAAATATTAACACTTATCAATAATTTATTTAACCTATAATGAATACTACCACAACTAAATATTGAATATCAATCATTACCTTTATATTCTCACTTACACTCATAATATAAAATCACCTAGCATGATGAAATCCATTATATATATATATATATATATATATATATATATATAATGATGTTACCAACAATGAAATATCTCGACAGTTGCATACTTACACAGATAAGGGATAGAACTCATCTAGCTATTACACGAAATCACAAAAACCACTAGTTAGTTAGCAATAAAAAATATAAGCAACTTGATGTATAGGAATAACAATCTCTAATGCATATCATCCAACATAAAGAATATAGGACATGAACCATCGATGACTAATAAGGCCACACGGGACAGGGTCTTACACTACATCTATTGAGCATCATTTTGTGTACTTGGATGTGGTCTTTGACCAATCAATAAACCATTCAATTATCTAAATATACCTCCAAGAAGTCATGTATAAAGTATTTGAAATCATTTATGTTGCCATATTATTGTCATTGATGTCAAAAGTAGATAGCATGCAAGGAAGTCTAGTGGCATGATGATAGAGAGATGTGCATAAGGTTCTGGAAGCATTGGTATAGGTTGTTGGTGAAAGAATAATGATTCTACAAATGTTGCAAAAGTTGCTCAAAATGTTGCAAAGTTGACAAAATGTTGTCATCTTTTTGCAACAATGGTCTCTAGGTATTTGAATGAAAATCTAGTGATAGTATTTGATGTGGATTTTCTGAGTACGTTCCAAATATGTAATTGGTAGGTTCAAAGGATGTATAATGCACTCATAAATGAATTATGTCTACTCTCAGTCAGTATTAGGGTTTAATGGTTAAACCCTAGGGTTGCAGTCATGGTGCCTTAACAAATTTTCTATTTTTTTGTTGACTGCTTGTTGGAGGTTGCAGGGCACATAAGTCATAAATTTATGTCATTAAAATCATGTTGTGACCGGTCCCATTACCTTGTCTTTCAGTTGGTGTCGCTTATGTATCTTTCTTTTGAAGATCAAATGGTGTGCGCTCAATGTTTTCACATCCAAAGACTATCACTAAGGTCCCATGAATCATGACTAAGTTTTGAAACCTGCCTTTGGTTTTAGTGATGTGTGATGAAACATGTTCATATGTTGTGATCAAAGGTTGAAGATCCGATAGTGCCCGCTAGCCTGTGACACCTATGGGGTGGGACCCTGTCTATACCTCACGGGGTAGCGGGGAACAATGGAGATCAAACTAAGTTTTGATTGGATAGTGCATGATGTTAAAAGTGGGTCTTGAATATCCAAGATGGACACATGGCAGGACATGGCAGGATATCATTGGGCTTCTTCACATCATAGTTGTGAAGCAAAACGAAGGAATCCCTTGAGCGATGTGTGATGAACGGTGGAGAACAATGCATGAAGGATCTTACAAATATCACTTAGTCACTTCACATCGTTGTTGTGAAGAAAAATGTTAAGATGCATCCCACGATGAGAGATGAGCGGTGGGTCCTAGTGGAAGATGTTGCAAGAGATTGATAGGTGACACTTGCTCGCCAACCTGCTAAAATTTTGTGGGCCCATGCTTTCAGCCTGTGGTATAGTGGGGGATGGTGAAAATTGTTTGGCGATTGATCCAACTGTAATCGACATGGTTCCTCTCATCACGAGTATGAACGTTGAAGCCATAAACAGAGCAACGCTATGTGATGATCTTAAAAGACAAGATTGACGATGGAGATTTAAAGGAAGGATCATTTGAAGATGTGGCAATAAACGGTGATCGCAAGATCATGGCGCAAAGTGGAGAGATCGACGGTGCATATTATTTAAATGTGAAGAAATACAACGGTTAGGTCTGTGTGAACAGGGGTTTCAACCAAAAAACCCACTTTGCTTGAATTTAATTGGCTCAACTACACCAACAACCAATATGATTACAGATTTGATTTGAAAATCAGTGGCACAGATCATGATGGAGATTGAGGTCAAAATCATATCGAATATTTATAGAGAATAAATTAAATGCATATTTGATCCTAGGGTTTGACATAGAGACAATGTGGGAAGATTCTCTATAACAGAATTAAATGTTGTGTGACTCAATGCAGGAGTATGGTAGTGAAGAAGATATCCTAGAACTCTAACAAAATATTTGTATGTGGTAGAGAATCCTGAGGCAATCACCGATGGTAAGCAACAACACAAAATAGATGATCATAAAATTGTTGTAGAGATTTGAAAGTGTGTGAATGTTGAAGTAGTGGGTGTGTGTGCATTGTACAAAGTGTAATTTGAGCTCTTTGAGGCGGACAAAGTATGCACTAAAAGAAAAAATGAGAAGAGTAGAGAAAAATAATGGGGTGCAGAGTAGAGAAGAGAGTTGTTGTGGCAACAACAAAAACTTGAGCAGTTGCAAAGTAAGTTGTAACATTGATTTGTGTTCTTAATGAACAAATTGTAATAATCCTTTATGTTATAAATCTGATTGGTTGGTGTGATCAAATAACTGAGTTGGTGCTTAGAATAGGGGATTGGTTTCTCCTTAGGGTTGGTGCCCCTTAAAATTTGTAACAAAAGGTTTCTTTGTGAGGTTGGATTAGGACATAGCAACATTTCTCACCATGGTTTTTCCCATCTTGGGTTTTCCACGTATATCTTGTGTTATGTGTTGCTTGGTTGTGTGCTTGTTTAAATTTCTATATCTCATGTTTCAATCTACACATTAATTTTTTTTTAAGAAGTTAGTTTGCTCAGAAGGTTTATGAGTTGAAATTTTAAGTATCTATAGATTCATCCCCCCTCTTAGTAGATTTTTGTGTTCCAACAATTGGTATTAGAGCCCTAGGTTCCCTAGAAGAAGCTTAATTAGCTCATGTAGATCCTTGGATTTGTGAACACAATGGCCTTTCAAGAAGGTTCTTCCACAAACAAGCCACCTCAGTTCGATGGAACAGTTTATACTTTTTGGATCTCATTGATGAAGGGATATTTGGGATCTTTAGGGTTTGATGTGTGGATGTGTATTATGAATGGATACACACCATCGGCCACACCTCCTATTGATGTCACAGGAAAAAAGGATCACGAGAACAATGAAAAAGTATGGTTTGCTATTATGAACAATTTGTCTAGATCTGTGCATAACAAGGTTATGTATTGTAAGACTGCACATGATGTATGGGATACATTGAAAAAGATCTATGAAGGAGATGACAAGGTAAAATTGGAAAAGCTTCAAGTACTGAGGGCTAGATTTGAAGGCCTAAAGATGATAGAAGAACATAAGATTGCAAACTATCTTCTGAGAGTTAATGCTATAGTGAATTATATTAAAGGATATGGAGAAGAAGTGAAAGAAGATGACGTTGTACTAAAAGTTCTAAGGTTAATGAAAAACAAATATGATCCTAAGATCTCTACAATAGAGGAAGGAAGAGAAATATACAAACTTACTCTTAATAAGTTGCATGGTATATTCACTACATATGAAATGAGGATGGGAGATGCAGAACCATTCAGGAAGGAAGTTTCCTTCAAGGTTGCCAACAAGGAGAAGGATGTATCTCCTAAGAAAGAATAGGTATGCAATTCCTATAATCATGCTCTAGCTAAGATCTTGTTTGATCCATCAAAAGTTGGAGCTAAAATTTATTTTATTTTATTCTTGAATTCCTTTCTCCTAGGATATTGGTGATGTTTGTAACCCCTTACAACCAAAATTCTTTGCATCTGAGTGACATAATCATTGTTAGGGTCTAAATTCTTAAATCCTTCATCTTGATTATCATAGGACACTCTAATGGTTGTCAACTCTCTTGCCATTTATTCCATGGGATTGGAAGGGGAATTAGATGTAGTAGGATCACCTTCAAGTAGGAAAATGACTTGGAGGTTTTATAAATGCTTTGTTGAACCTTTGAAGTACTCTATCTCTCCTTAGGTGACACTAGATTTTGGAGCTTCTTTGTTAGCAACCTCATCACCTCTCTTGTCTCTGCAAGACTATCATCCATTTGTTTCTAACTTCTTTGTAGATCTTAAAGGAATTTCTTATGCATTTCATCAACATCAACCATCTCTTACTCCTCTGATTATCAACTATATTTTATCCTATAAGAGGGTTATTAGTAAGCTCTTTATTTTTCTCCCATTGTAAATAGCTCTTTTCCCTTTCGCTTAGTTGCATAAATATTATCAAACCCTCAGTATGGAAATATCGTGGATCTAATACCATTGTAATATCCCTCAATAAAATATCAATCTCAAATCTGAAAAATATCTATTTCAATCAAACTTAAAATAGAGAAAATCGGATAAACCAAAAAGAACACCAAAATTCTCCAAACTAAAATCAAGTATTGTGCAATTGAAGGAGAATTATTTATTACAAATCTTATCATGATATTACATCAGTATTGTTGTTAAATAAATTAGATAAAATCAGTGAATAGTTTCAAAAAATACATCAAAGATATCTCTAAAGTCTAAATAGAAAATCAAGTACCTATAAAAACTATTGTCAAAACCACACAAACTCTCTCCAAACTTCATACAACATTTTTAACAGAAAGGTACACATATGAATACTATAATAACATCAAAATATGCTACTCAAAACAAAAATACAATCTGAGACTAAAAAATCTACACTATGCACTCCAAAACTAAATCAAACTCCTACAATGAAAATGGAATAAGAACAAAAAACAATTTTTTTTTAACACACTGACAATCCCTACATGAAATTGCTCTTGGAATCCATCAAAACACTATCTTTAAGCCTCATTCGCCTTGGTTTATCATCCTTGGAGACTAATCCTTCTTCGGTTTACCAGCCTTTGAAGAATAGTCACAACCTGTGAGAGAAACAATGCATAGAATGAATTGAAACTTGGGAGACAAAACAAATTAATATGTAAAACCCCTTTCCAGCACCAACATTGGTACCCAAAATCCAATGCCCAAGATGGGGGGAATCATGCATCTCAAATGTAACTTTTGTTGCCAAGTGTGGAATCACCAAAAAACACTCCCATGTAAGCTGCCAAGT
>VDFB02188424.1:0-22364 GCA_007258455.2 Sequoia sempervirens
TATGATTTAGGTGCCATCAACCTTGTAAATCTTTTAATTAATTATTCTCCTAAAGTGTTTTCAACATTTACCCATAAGAGGTGAAACTGTTTAACCAACGGTGGTGAAAGAGACAATGTAAATGTAGTGTTACCATTACCGTTTGTCATTTAGGAAAAGGACAAAATAGCTAGGCGTCCCACTTGGAATCTTCTAGAATGAGGTTGTTAGGATGTTGTAAGAGCATCTATGACATGTATGATAGTTGTCATAAGATGCTATGACAGTATGACAGATTCCTATGACAAGTATGACAAATTCCTATGACAGAATATGCTATCTTTGACCCCAGGTGCTCATGCATAAGTTATGCCTTATGACAGTTGTAAGAGCATCTGTAAGAGGCTATTTTTAGGATGTCATGACCATTTCATGAAGGGAGGCGTGGGTTTTTCTAGGTGGTATTGCTGCCTATTGTTTGGTGAAACCATGGTGGTTTTCATCCTCACAAATCTCTTTAAATAGGGGCCTTGAGCTAGAGTTATTCAATTCAATTTTACAGGTTTGCAAGGTAACAGGGTGCTGCAGGATTTTACAGGGATGATAAGAGAAGTCTATTGTTGCATGTAATATTTCATAATATTAGTAATATACTTGCCTCTCTTTTGGTGGTGGAGTTTTTTCCCTTTGGGGTTTCTCCATGTAAATCTGTTGTTGTATGTGTTATGATTCTTCTATCTTTCTCTCTCATTCTTTCTTCACACTAAGGCTAAAGGTTAATCTACATATTTCAGATTTGCATTCACCTATTTAAGTTCATATTGCAAGCTTTCTTCACCTTGATAATCAACATTTGGTATCAGAGCTAATGGTTTTGTTAAGGAAGGGAAGCTTTCCTTTTAAAGTGTTGAAGGTTTTTGCTGCAGTGGGAGCTTTTGTGTTGTGAGTTTTGCAGATTTGTGATAGATTGCATACCATGGCCTCCACCTCTCGTCAAGATATTGAGAAGTTCAATGGCACTGGTTACGAGATGTGGAAGTTGAAAGTGGAGGATCTCCTTGAGGAGAGAGATCAGTGGTTACCAATTTTAGTTGATAAGAAGCCATCTACTTCAACCTTGTCGGATGAAGATTGGAAGAAGTTAGATAAGAAGGCTTGAGGGACCATTCGTATGTGTCTCACTAATTTTGTCCTCTTGAATGTCCCTTCAGAAGACATGGCATACAAGCTTTGGAGGAAGATAGGTGAAATCTATCAAACTAAGAGTTTGTCTAACAAGTTGTCTCTCAAAAGATGTTTATATTCATTAAAGATGAAGAATGGTGATTCTATTGCTAAAAATTTGAATGCTTTTAATTTGATTATAAGTCAGCTTGCATCTATTGATGTTAAAATAGAAGATGAGGATAAATGTATTCTATTGATTTGCTCTTTGCCAAAATATTGGGAAAATTTAATTATGGTTATAACAAGTGGTGGTGCAGAACCTAAGATGGATAATGTTATTCCCATACTTCTTTCAGAGGAGATGAGGAGGAATACCATGCATAGTGGCTCCCAAGATGCCTTGCATGTGCGAGGTAGGCCCAAGGAGAAAGGGCCTAAAGGGGATAAGAAGAAGGATAAGTCTAAAGGACGATCTAAGACCCCTGGAAAGAGCAGAGTGAAGTGTTGGAACTGTGGTAAATGAGGACATATGAAGAAGGAATGTAGAAATAATAAAATGAATGCAGATTCCTTCATGGAAAAGTCCTCTAATAACAGTGATTCTGATGCTTTGATTATTTCAGCTAACACAGTTTGCAATGATGCTTGGCTTATTGATTCAGGTGCTTCCTTCCATATGACTCCTCACAAGGAGTGGTTTTCTACATACAAAGAATATGATGGAGGAGAGGTCTTCATGGGTGACAACAACTCACAAAAGATTGTCGATAAAGGAAAGGTAAAGTTGTGTTTCAGTGATGGGAGGGTTAAAATCCTTGATGATGTTTTACATATTCCAGGACTTACAAAAAGTTTAATTTCGGTTTCCAAGTTGAATGATTCTGGAATGAATGTGACATTTGACAAGTTTGGTTGCAGGATGGTAAGGGGAAGTTTGGTGGTTGCTAAAGGATCTCAGATAGGGAATCTGTTTACGTTACATGCCTCTACTTTTTGTAACTAGCACTGAAAATGCATGTATGTTGTGGCACCATAGATTGGGTCACATTGGTGAAAAGGTCTTAGGACCATACTTGATAAGAAACTAGTAGATGGTATTTCTGATTATTCTGTTGGTAAAAATGATTTTTGTGAGGATTGTGTGTTTGGTAAACAAAATAGGTCATCATTTCCTAAAAGATCTAATAAAGCTAATGGATTGTTAGAACTTATTCATTCGAATGTGTGTGGTCCAGTGGATACAGATTCTTTGGGTAGATCTCATTATTATGTTTCCTTCATTGATGATTACTCAAGATATACTTGGATTTATTTTATGCATACAAAATCTGAAGTTTTCACCAAATTTAAGGAATTTAAGGCATTGGTTGAAAAGCAAACAAATTATAAGATAAAAGTATTGAGATCTGACAATGGGGGTGAATATTGTTCTAAGGAATTTGATGAGTTTTGCAAACATGCAGGAATTGTTAGGAAAAAGACTACACCTTACACACCCCAACAAAATGGGGTAGCAGAAATAATGAACCGTACATTAATGGAAAGATCTAGGAGCATGTTAAGTAGTGCTAAGTTAGATAAATATTTTTGGGTAGAAGTTGTTGGTACTGCTTGTTATTTAATTAATAGATCTCCTTGTAAAGCTCTTGTTGATAAAACACCTTATGAAATGTGGTTGGGTAAAAATCCTTCAGTTTCACATTTAAGGGTCTTTGGTGGTGAGGCTTTTGTTCATGTGCCTAAAGAGAAGCGGTCTAAATTGGATCCCAAATCTTAGAAATGCATCTTTGTAGGTTATGGTGAAAATATTAAAGGTTATAAACTTTGGAATCCACTAACATGAAAGATGATATTTTCTAGAGATGTTATTTTTAGGGAATTTAGAGCTAACTTTGAAGATGAGCAACCAAAGCAAAAGTCAAAAATAATGCATTTTGAAACTAAGCAAGAAGATGCACATGTGGAAGAGCAGAGAGATGGAAAAGAAGATGGAGAAGAAGAAGAGAGTTTTGAAGAATCTATTGTAACAGAAGAAGTTGAAAACAATGAGGATGAACATGAGGAGGAATCTCTTACTCCACCTTTGAGAAGGTCCACAAGACAACGAAATCTAGTTGACAGGTATAGCCCACCTGATTTTCATTGTAAATTTGCTTTGATATGTATTGATGATGAACCTAGATCTTTTAGGGAGGCTCTCTCTTCAGAAGAATGTGAGTCTTGGATGCAGGCCATGCAAGATGAGATGATGTCTTTGAAAAATTGTGACACCTGGGATCTTTTTAGTTTTCCCAAAGGAAGAAAGGCCATTGGTTGTAAGTGGGTATATAAAAAGAAGTTTGGTGCAAACGGTAAGTTGGAACGGTACAAGGCCAGATTAGTGGCCAAGGGCTACTCCCAGAGAGAGGGAGTTGATTTTGGTGAAATATTCTCTCTTGTTGCTAAGTTAACTTCTATTAGATTTCTTTAATCCATTGTTGTTGCTTATGATTTAGAAAGAACACATGGTTGTTAAAAACTGCTTTCTTGCATGGGGATCTCGAGGAAGAAATTTATAATGGTTTTGTTGTGAGAGGAAAATAACACTTGATTTGCAGGTTAAAACAGTCTCTATATGGTTTGAAATAGTCACCTAGGATGTGGTACCAGAAGTTTGATACTTTTGCATTAAAGATGAATTTGTTAGAAGTGAGAGGATCATTGTGTTTATTTTAAAGTTATTGATGATCATATACTGATTATTGTCTTATATGTGGATGATATGGTGTTCATTGGTAACAATAAGACAATGATTAGGGAACTTAAAACTCAACTTTCTGGCACATTTGATATGAAAGATTTAGGGGCTGCTAAATATATTCTTGGGATGGAAATCATTAGGGATCGAGTTCACATAAAGCTTTGGTTAAGTCAGAGTAAGTATGTTAACACTATTTTGTAGAGGTTTAATATGCAGGACTGTAAACCAGTAAATATTCCATTTCCTGTTGGTACTAAGTTAAGTTTAGACATGTGTCCTGAATTGGATGATGATTGATCTGTATAGGATCTAGACTAATTGCGTAATTGAATGCTTAATTACAACAACTTAATGGAAATACAAATCATGCATACATTAATGACATTATGCATTAAAAGAAATACCAGTGGAAAACAGAATTGAGAAATAAGTAGAGACAGAAAGTGCAAATGATTTGATGACGGAGTTTGTCACAAAAGTGACTACGTCTTCGGATCCACTCCAATAGAGTGAGACCAATCCGATTAACTCCAAAAAAATAAATTACAAAAGCACCACAAGCATTCTTCAAGCACATCGACAGTGTAACAACACTCTGACGTACAAGAATGGCTCAAAGAATCTCCACAAGAGAATCTCCCTGTTTCTCCAAACACCTAGACTTGAAAAATCTCCATAGCTCCTAAGAGCATACCTCCCCCTTTTATACACAAAAATTAGCCTAATTAGGCTTAAAAAATTAAATAAATGAATAACTCCCCTTAGCCTGAGTATTCCACTTGTATACAACTTCTCTTGTCATTTAGAACCCCTTTTGTTTTAGTGGTTAGGGGCTTTTACAATAAAAACAAGTCATTTTGTTAAGGCCTCAGCCAAATAACACATCAAAAGAAAAAAAACCCTAAAATAAGATAAACATTCCTCGATGGTTTACTAGTAGCTATGCTTTTTAGGAGCCACGTGGTCGGGGGTTCCAAGCCCACCACCCACTGTTTTGTCCACATATCACACCGATGAATTAACAAAACAAACTGGACTTTAAATATAGGTAAAGAACAAGTGGCAGTGTAACGGTTAGCCTATCGGCTTACCCGCAACAGGTCACGAGGTCGAGCCCCATAACAAACCTTTTACCAACCAAAAAAACTCGCCAACCAAAAAGGAGGGAAGAAACTGAGCCACGTGTCACACTAGGAGGGTGCCATTGGCAGATGCTCATTCGCCGAGGATGACATCATTGCTAACTTAGACTGCTGACGAGGCCGATGACTTGTCTGCCAACTAAGATGCCACGGTGTACGGATGGACATGTGTCAACCTTTGATTGGTCCATACAATCCAAATCAACTGCCAAATGTCATGCTTAGATTCATCCACTTGTATTAGTACGGTACGACTAACTGATGATGTCACCTGTTGTACCATCAAGTCAACAAACTTTGATGCCCATATCTTGGCGTATGATGTCGTTGGCCGAAGCGAACATTGTCAATTGTCTTGATGAGCTCTTTGACTTGAAACCACTTCTACTAAGTTTTGAAATGATCATTTTTTGTCTCCTTCTAAAGGGAAAAACCATGGTGAGGATTAGCTCACAATATATTATTTTCCTTATAAGGGTCACAACCTGAAATAGGTACAAGAAAAAAGTGGCTACACACCCAAAGTGTGAACTGATGTAAGATGCACCTTCCTTGTGTTGAATCTAGTTCCAATGAAGTTTTGAATATAAAATACTGCTCTACTCAATAATCACTCAACATACACAATAATTTCTCCCTTATTCTGATCTGACACACACAAATTCACAAGTTCACACAATATCATATTTTACAGACATCACATCAGACTTCCTTATCATGCTATGCAACTCAATATTGTTCCACATATATACCCTATTGCATTTGCATACATCAATTAGGTCAGCCTAATTAGATGTAGCCCAATTTCAATTCAAAAACACTGTCAAAATCATACTTGAAAACAAAGCTTCTTCACATTCAAAATAAATGTGAAAAAATTGAATTTAGGTCAGCACAGATATAAAATAAATCCCCTTAACATCTGCAATATACATATTAATCTTCATAGCACAATTTAAGGTATTGGGTTGGCCAGGGATTAGACTTAATAAAAAAATAAGCCAATCTAACCAACATCGATCATCCATATAATCGTATAAGCATGCACCATTTGGAAAATGTGTAGTATTGATGCCTATAAATCATCTCCCAAACTTGTAGAATTTGAATCCAAACACTAGATGAATGCAAACCAGATAACTCATATCATCTTGTATTGTATAAGCTAGAATACAGTTTGTTGAAATTTTGTCATTTGTAACTTTCAACCTGCTTGACCAAAATTGTTGAAAACTTGAATAGAGATGTATTTAGAATTTGTAACTAACATATTATAACCACATAAGATGATCTTATAACATGGGTGAATCCAGACCAAATTACTTGATCAAGGTGAAAACAAAAACTATTTACCGAAACAAACAAAATTGTCAACAAACAATGTTGGCATCAATGACAACACATAAAAGGGTTCCTTCTTCATTCTTTCAACAAATGGGGCATGCGATAGAAGCCACCATTAAATTATAATCCATGGGAACTAAGAGAGATCCCCCTAACTCAAAAAAACAAGCTTTGAAAGAAGTCACTTGAACAAAAAATCAATGACGCTCAGATGCAATCCATGAACGAAATTCCTCAATACTAAAGTATAAGAGTGAATTTTCACCCCTGATGCAAATTACCCTTTTTCCCTTCTCCACTTTAGAAAACCAAGTTCGGAGGCTTAATTACACCTAAGCCTACTGCTTGCATCCCACTTGGTGCTTGTTTTGAGCATCGGTGGAGGAATTCTTGTCGGGGATGCCCGTGCAGCGCATAGACGTTCACGCAGTGCACTTACTTCCCTAGTATATTCTTGTAGTTGAACCTGCAAAGGCGTTACACTTCTCATTGGGAGTAAATTTTTAATGCCCTCTTCGGTTGACCAACCCAAATATGGCCATTTATTTCATCTCCTCTTCAAATTCACTCCTTCAACAAGCATTTCATCCTCTAAGCATTTATTTGAAATTCTTCCAAGCATTTAGTTCAATCTCTTTATGATGCAATGGGGGAGGTCCTAAAAACACATCAAACACAATTCCAAACTGCAACAACAATTTTCAATTCACAATTTCTTCAAAAACTCGTCATTCCTTCAAATCAACTCTTTTACCTTATAGGATAGGGAAACCACTTAATCGGGTATAAGTCGTGAATCACACCTTTTCATACCACAACTTGGCTCACTTCAGGGACCCATTTTGGCACTCTTCAACATATCAATAAACCACCTATGGCTACTTTGGAACAACTTGCTCAAAATAGGGATTTTACGCCTTTTAGGGCTCAAATTAGCCCTCTTTTTGAAAGGACTACTCACTAACTTTTCCCAAACTCTGCAAACTCTTTGGGGCAGCAATTCTTAGGTGTTCAAACTCAATATTCCACCACTATTTGTCAGAGATTTACTTATTCAAAATCCAAACTACCAAACCCTCAACTTAAGCCTAGAAACCCTAGGGCTTATTGAAAATGGCACTTCCCAATCACCCCAAAACCTACCAATTTCTCAAAAAGGTCTAAAATAGTCTACTCAAGCTTAATCCAACATGAAATTATTTTTCCCAACACAAAATCTCAATTTGACTCATCAAAACCTCAATTTTCACATGGAAAACTCAAATTCTTCTCTTAGGGCTTCACACCCAACACCATTATGGACCTCCCCTACACTAATTCATCATTTCCACACCTTATTTAAGATGATGCAGACCCATTCCTCAAGGAACAATGGTTATAGAAAGAGGAATGGGCCAATTATCCATTTTATTGACTCAAAACCTTCAAATGTGCAAGTTCAGACTAATGTAAAAGAATTGATGATAAAATGCACCAAACCTAATGAAAAAACTCCAAATTAGATTCAAATCAAATAAGAAACACTTCACTATATAATCCACTACAAGTTTGAATCAAAAATTTAATGTATGGCCTGTACAATCTGTTGCTACCACGTTGAACAATAAAAACAACAGAGAATTGACGAAAGAACAAAATTATATTGTTTGAATCCTCTTTACAAACTTCTCCAACCTCTCCAAATTAGTTCTCTAACTTATTTATATTCATTCTCTCCAAAAAAAAATGACTAAAACATCCTAACTATCCTTTAAACTGACTTTACTGTCCATATTCCTTCAATAATGCAAAATTTACAATTTTTGACAACTTTACTTTTAACAACTTTGCATTTTTGGACATTTTGCAAACTTGACCATCTACTCACCTAAACACCATCAACCTAGACCTATTACAACTTCAAGTGGTCTCATAGACCTTATTTTAGACAAAAATCACACCAAATCTAAAGCCAAATCAAAATTGACATTCATTGAAAACTTTTTACCAAAGGTGCTCCTACACCACTTTACTCAAGTTTCTTACTCTTTTCTTGCACTTCCAAGCATTCTAACAACATTCTTGCACTCCATTTCACTAAAAAATTCACTCCATCACTTCGATAGAGCAAGTCGGGGACAACACCATTGCAATAGAGGATCGAGTACTCTCATTTTCTCCCCCAAGTAGCCTTGAGTGCTCTTGGTGGAGGTGGTAAGCTTCCCTTTCCTCTCTATCGCTTGGTTGAGTAAGCACACTTACTGTTTTGTAGTGTTCTTGGTATTCTTCATTATAGTACTTTCTTTATCATACTCACTTTCTTGGCTGTCTGTGGAGGTGGAAACACCTAAACGGGGGTCTAATTGAGGTAGACCCCTATACAACCACCCAACATTCTCCTCCTCTTTGTGTGTAGGTGAACGTGTTCTCAAGGAGCTAGTTGGCGAACAAGTTTCTTTGTTTGAAATCCTTCTTGCCACCTTAACTCTTGTATTTTTGCTTTATCATATTAGAGAGTATTTTGTTTACTTAATCACATTATTTTGGCCCTTTAGTAATAGTTAGCTAGATCGTTAGCTTATTTTCTTAGGTTTGACCTTGTCTCTATAGTTGTCTAGTCATACGGATGCCAACGCACTTTAGAGATGCCAACACGTCACATTGTCATCCCAGGACTGTGCTTTCATCCTCGAGCAGAGAACTTCTTGAGGCATAGTGTTGAACCTGAAAACCAGCTCACCTAGCCCCATTCTGTATTTCAGGTCTGTAGAGTGATTTAAGGACCTTATAGTCCTCATAATTCTCATCTTTCATATCCCAACACTCAGTTAAGTTAAGGTAAGTTAGGATAGTCTTTCGCATCTTGTCCCTCTGTGACCTGGGTCCTTGCACGTGTTAGTCCCCCTCTCTTACATTTTTGGTGAACCTAAGGTGAACCATTTTGGTTCTATTTTGTGATACTAATAGTTCTTTTCCTCATACTCTAGGAGTGTTGTAGGTGTGAGTGTTGTAAGGATGTCACCTTACAACCCAACCTGTGACCCCTAGTTCATGTAGTTGGAAGGTTTCGAAGGTGTTGCGTAATGAAACCTTAAGTGGATCATTGTCTTATCCTTCAACCTTTAGCAACCCTATTAAGGTATCATCTATTGTGTGTAATGGCCTCCTTCCTGAATCAACATATCCCCACTATGCAGCCGATGGATAGTAGTACTGGTATAACCTTCACTTCACAGGACCTACTAATGGGTTTTAACAAGGAACCTTCTCCTCTCTATATTCCTACATGGATCAATGGAAACATCGTAGTGTGTGTTCCTGTTGATCCAACGTCACAAGTAAACATAATAACCATGGAGATTATGCTAATTAACTTCTTACATAAAGATGGGTATGACACACCTATGAGCACCATCCACACGCATGATGGGCTTTCTGTTACCCTTTGGGTAATATTGTCATGTCGGTCTTAGTTGGACCTAAATCCATGAAACTCCTGATCGACATTATCCCTGGGTCTAAAATCTTTAGAGTAAAGTTGGGTATCCCTTGGTTGGTGGTGATGAATGCAATACCCTCGGTTGTGCATAAATGTTTAAAATTTATCCATGGGGGTTTCATACACGTAATCCACGACACCAGTTATAGACCACTGATTGCTCGTGGCAGCTACTCCTTGGACTACTCTTGGCCTACACCCGTTGGTCCTCTTCTGCATAGAATGGACCTTCTGCACTGAACATATCAAAACTATAAGAAAGGGCGCCTGATGCCAAAAGTGAGATACCCTCCATTGCCTAATGTTGTTTCACATAGGGCCTACTTAAAAGCTGACAACAATGTCGCTAAGGCACAAAGGAAGGAAGAAGAGAAGCAGTCCTGAGATCCTCCTTCTTCCTCTTCAACTAGTTAGTCTGATGGTTCTTCTCGCTCTGATGTGGTACCATCAGATTCTACTCCTCATTTTTAGGAGAATCCTATGGTGTCTGTTTGGTGAAAGCCTAAGCGTCCTGCATTCAAACTTCATGTTCTACTAGTAACAGAGCCTAGATCTATTCAGTATAATAGGAAGAAGGTCTCTCGAGGAGAGTCCTCTTTGTCTCGACCTTTGCAGCCTCCTACCACTCCTGCCCCCAAAGTAGTGAGCGGGAAGAGGCTAGTTGCTAAGGATTTTGAGTCAACTTCCCCTGCTACTTCTCAACCTATTCCTTCTAGTCCCGTTCAGAAATCCGTTTGGGTAAAAGCACAAAGTTCTGTCACACTTTATAAAGTAAATGGCCAACACTAATCCAAATTTTAACTTGAATCACTGAAAAGTGGCATATATGTTTTGAATTTTGAAATGATGTAAACTAGTAAAATATGTATTTTTTAGTATATTTTTTGTTTATATTTTTATTTTTAAAAATCAAAAATTATTTTAAACTAGTTTTTAATAAATTAACACTATAATTTAGTTGTTGATAAAATGTTGAAAAATGAAGTTGCATGAGAAATCAAACTTTTTATAGTAATTTTTTTTTCTTTCAATTTTTTTGTGTGTATTTATAACTTGAAACTTTAGTGCATGGATATATTTTTTCCAATTTTGATAAATATTTTTTTTTAAATAAATATTAAAATGTGCATAAATCAAAAAATAAATATTTCTATGGGACATCAACTTTCATATTAAATATTTATTTAAAATGGAAAAAAAATTATACTCGATCTCGAAATAGATTCTTTTATATAGTGCATCATATTTTTTCAAATTTTTTTAATAAGTTTTATTATTTTTCCTTAGCATGGTAATGAACCTAATATTTTGTGTTGATAACCTACTTTTAGTAAAAATAAAATATAAAATATAAATAATAATTAAACTATTAAAATAAATATATTTTTGAAAACTACACTTATAGATCTACAAAAGGGTATTTTTATATTTTTAAAAGAATATTATTTACATTAGTAGGAGTTATTGAAACTTCAAGTTTTTCAAATAATTTTATTTTTTTGGTAAATTAGACTCAAAGTGGTGCTCCATATGTTTTTAGCCAACAATTTTAGTTGAAAAGGTTGTGGAAGTATCTAACTTAGCTAAAATGAATCTTACTAGATCATATGTTTGACCAAAATTGATTTTTAGTTAGAAATACTTAAATTCAGTTCTGCTGATAAGTTGGATGAAAGTGTGTCACAACTTTGTGCTTTTACTTGTTCCTCTGGAACAAAAAATGGGTATAGTGGACGTCCCCATGGTTGAGTAGGAGCCTTTTGTTCCTTCGCAACCTCTAGCCTCCAACTCAAAGAGTTGTAGAAACTACCTTACGTGCGAGTGCAAGCATCGGTGAAAGGCTCTCTTGGCTGAGCAGACTACCTTGCAAAGGAAGGAGGAAGAAACGACTGCCCCTGCTTTAGGGCCTCTTGCAACATCTTCCTCTCCCCTTCCTTTTGCTTATCTTCAGTCTAGTTCCACATCACTTCTGACTTCCACTACAAGTATGAATGCGCCTAACCCCAATGAGGTACAAGTGTTCATCGCTCCTTCGATGGAGCCACCTTTGTTGATGTTCATTCTGGATATCCAACCTTTCCCGAAACATGTGGCTATGACTAACACCTCAATCATATCTACTATCATTATTTCCTCCTCTTCCTTCACACCTCTAGGCTCATCTATGGGGATTTCATCTCTTCTGATGAGGAAAAAGGTGGAATGTAGTCCTTCTAGCAACAAAGAATCTAAGAGGAGCCTGCCTTCTTTGCAAGGTAGCCCTGCGTTGACTTGTTCTATCTTGGTGATGGAACCAGTCTAAGCTTCCCCTGAGTTTGTCACCACTCCTGAGTCATTTAGAAAGCCTAGCAGTGAATCTCAGGAAGCCTGCCCCATCCATTGAAGTTAAACATGACACTCTTGTGGGGTGTATGTCTAATTATGTGGATGAAGTCTTGGCCTTGTTAGCAATCTTCACGAAGTCACTTACCTTAGCACCACAAGAGCTCGGTGGAGAGGACCTCGAGGGGCCTTCCTCCTTAACCCTTGTTGCGGGAGGGATGATGCTCCTCCTCTTAACATCCCACCACTACAAGCTTGTCCTCCTTCCCCCTACGATGACCTAGAATGGGTAGCAGATGACCTCTTGGTCGATCAATGTTTGGAGGAGACCTCTTCTTGATCTTTTGTGTGTGTGTGTTTTTTGATGTGTTCCCCCATCATCATGCTATGTGTGCCTAGATGACCCTCGTCACCCTTGTTGGTTCTTGGATACAGGAGTGGTTTTTTGTGTCATAAACCTTCTTCTATTTGTATCATCATTCTTCCATGTTTGTGCTTGATATTCAAAAAATTGGGGATGATGCAAAGCATTGGGGGCATTTAGGCTTCCCTTCCATGTTGACACAATTTTTTATTTTTACTTTGTTTTCCATGCATTCTTCCTGATCTGGTTGGGGATTGATGATCTTTCACCTTGCATTGCAGTTACCTATTATGAGCTTGGACAGATCTAACCCCGCTAAACCAGACCCCCTTGTGCCCTTCATTTGTGTTTTTTTTCCTTTGCTTCTCTTTATCTTCTTTGCTTGAGTTATCCCTCTCATGTGTGACAATGCCCTTTTCTTCTATGTTTCAATTTTTAGAAAATACATTCATAGCCAATGGATCCTTTCTCAAAAATCCTCACAAACCTTTCTTCAGAATTGCATTCTCAACTTGGAAGCCTAACGAAACAAGTTTCCTTCATCACGATTTCATTAAGAAAGAACTTGGAAACCTTCCTCTGAAGTAGGAACAACTTTGACCTTCCCCTCACATGTGGGCATTTTCTTCCTTTCGAATTCCTTGATGATGGATCGCTCTAAGAAAGAAACCATCTCCTTTCAAACTATGCATCCCTTGAGTGGACCCCCTTCTTCACAACAATTTCCCAAGGGACCCCTTTTTATCGACGATCTATGCAATTGTCTGCTTACTTTCCTACGTGGTTGCTTCCCAACTCTGTGGAGTCCACCTTCTCAGGTTTCCTCCATGCGAGAGATTTTTGCGGATACCTCCTTGTAGGTTTGAGAACCTATGGGGCACTTCCTTTGAGTTTCATCCATGTGAGAGATCTTGGGGGTTACCTTCCCTACAGGTCTATGGGTTTGTAGGGTGCTTCCTTGGGTATTCTTCATGTGAGAGATCTTGGAGAATACCTTCCCTATGGGTCTATGGATTTGTAGGGTGCTTTCCTAGCTTCCTCCATGTGAGAGATCTTGGGGGACGCTTCTCGGGTATCCTCCATGTGAGCATTCTTGGAGGACACCTTCCTTGCAGGCCTGGAGGACACCTTCCTTGCAGGCCTATGGGCCTGTAAGGCACTTACTTCATAGGGCTTCCTTCATGCGATAGATCTTGGGGGTTGCCTCCTTGTAGGTCTGCGGACCTATAAGACACTTTCTTCTTCAACTTCATAGTTCTGAGAAGCTATGAATTCCTTCACTTTCCTTGCACCTTTAGGTTTTCCTAATCATGGTCTTCTTCCTCGACGGTTTAGGTATACATTTCTAACCTTACTCCTTCCTTGATCTACATTACTAGGCACTCATCGATACTCATGCTCGCTAAAGTGGGGGAAAATGTATAAGAGTGAATTTGTACCTCTAATGCAAATTCCCCTTTTTCCCTCCACTTTAGAAAACCAAGTTCGAAGGCCTAATTACACCTAAACTCGTTGCTTACATCCTAGTTGGCACCTATTTTGAGCATTGGTGGAGGAATTTTTTTTGAGGACACCCGTGTGGCACACAGACGTCCTTGATAGATTCTTGTGGCTGAACCTACAGAGGCATTAAACTTCTCATTAGGAATCAAGTTCTAACGCCCTCTTCGACCAACTGACAAGAATATGGTTGTTTTCTTCATATCCTCTTCAAATTCACTCCCTCAACAAGCATTTCATCCTCTAAGCATTTAACTAAACTTCTTCCAAGCATTCAATTTAGTCTCTTTACTCTTTTCTTGCACTTCCAAGCATTCTAGTAGCATTCTTGCACTCCATTGCAGTAACAACTTCACTCCATCACTTCAATAGAGCAAGTTGGGGATGTAACACCATTGCAACATAGGCTCGAGTACTCTCATTTTCTCCCTGAAGTAGCCTTGAGTGCTCTTGGTGGAGGTGGTAAGCTTCCCTTTCCTCTCCTCTATCTATGGAGCTGGAAACACCTAAATGGGTGTCTGACTGAGGCAGGACCCTATATAGCCACCCAACATTCTCCTCCTCTTTGTGTGTAGGTGAACGTGTTCTCAAGGAGCTAGCTGGTGAATGAGTTTCTTTGTGAGATCCTTCTTGCCACCTTAACTCTTGTATTTTGGCTTTATCACATTAGAGAGTATTTTGTTTACTTAATCACATTATTTTGGCCCTTTAGTAATAGTTAGTTGGGTCGTTACCTTGTTTTCTTAGGTTTGACCTTATCTTTGTAATTGTCTAGTCGTATGGACGCCAACGCACTTGAGAGATGCCAATGCATTGCACTTTCGTCCTTGAGCAGAGAACTTTCTAAGGCGTAGTGTTGAACCTAAAAATCAGCTTGCCTAGCCTCGTTCTGTATTTTGGATCTATAGAGTGATTGAAGGACCTTATATTCCTCATGATTCTCGTCTTGCATATCCTAACACTCCATTAAGCTGAGGTAATTTAGGGCAGCCTTTTGCATCTTGGCCCTCTGTGACCTGGGGCTTTGCACATGGTGGTCCCCCTCTCTTACAACTAGATAGGGAATTTCATCCACTAGCTAGTGGTGGAGATCAAGGTAGTTTAATCGAATAATCTCCAATGACAAACAAATAGGATGTATAATTTGTTTGAGGAATAATATCATAAAAAATAGATAATTTCATTGAACTTTGAGTCAAGTTGAAATAGGCAATTGAGTTCTCACTTTCCATCCTAAATACAAATTCAAAGGATGACAACACTTAAAGGAATAAATCATGATTACATAAGTCCCAAAGCAACCTATAGTTTAGATGCACATATTATAGGATACTCTAAATTATTATAATTTATTTATTTCCCTAATTTATTTTCACAAGCCTACGAGAAATAGAAAATAGGCTTAACGAACTTCCAATAAAATAATGAATAACGGTGACATGATGCCACTTCTTTATAAATATGTGAAATAATTATGAACATTTATCCTAGAAACAAAAAAATATTTTGAAATTATTATTGAATTAAAGAATAAAAATCTTACTACTTATTATTAAGGTAAAAATTAGGGTCCATGCAAAGTCCTTGCAATTTTGAGGTAAGGACAATAAATCAATGTAGGAAAATTCAAAGAAAATAAATTAAAATTGGGATAAATGGTTTCAAATATTTTGGAATGTGGTAGTGAAGCTTAAGATTGCACATTCATCATGATTACTTTACCATCATCCTCTAGTTGTCAACTAGTTAATACATCTTGGTACTTTTCAACTCTAGATTCCATTTTGTGGGTAACCTAAAACTCTTATATTTATTTTGGTTATATACTCATGCAAAAATGGCATATGAGATTAGTTTATTGGACATAAAGGTTAGTTAGGCAATGTGACCAAATTTCTACCTAAATTATTTTTTAATGTTTTACCTAGATTCAATTGTATACCTTTTGATTCAAGCATTGACCCATACTTCAAGAATAGTCATTCACCCAAATAGGTCTCTCATGAGCATGAATAGTACATGTAGCATTCATTTCATCTAGGAGGTGTTTGCAATGGCAAAGTAGCAAGATTTTTGGGAGGTCATTCATCTTAGTACTACTTCAATTCAACAATTATTAGCCATGGATTTTTCCCCAAGAATAAGCCTTTTTAGCTTGCTACTCCATTTATCTTAGAGATAATGCTTATGGGGTGAAGCTTTAGGACTTCCTAAGAGGTAACCCCATCTCAATTTAGTATTTTGAATCAAGCACACTTAACTATGGAGTTTTCCCCAAGATCAAGAGCACTTAGCTTCCTACCCCATTAATCTAGGTGATGCTTAAAGAAATAAGCATTTGGGACTTCTCAAGAGGTAACCCATCTTGGTATACTCCAACTCAAGCATGCTTAACCATAGAGTTTTCCCCAATATCAAGGTTAGTGTAGCAAGCTATGTGGGTTTGATCTTTTTGGAAACTTTATGGTTAAGTTCATTTGAGTTAGAGTAGTACTAGGATGTATGACATCAAAGGAAGTCCTAATGCTTCACCCTTGTGAGCATCACCTAGATGCAATGAGTGCTAAGAAGACCATTTATACTCATAAGAGATAGATTTGTGTGATTCATTACTCTTAAAATATGAGCCAATAAATTTAACTCATAAACTACATTATTAAATCCTAATATAACATCATAATTTGATACCTTTCATAGTATTCCTCCTTTCTTGTATCTTGTAAGATACAAATTGTTATTATTTTTGCTAATATTATTATTTATTCCAAATTTTCTACTCATACCAAGTTATTATTAGTTTCCCATGTGTTCATGAAGATTCGAGTTTAGACCAACAAAATAGTCCTAGAAATGCAACATCATCAAATCCATTTGAATTTTAATGAGAATGTCCATTGCATTGTTGTGAAGGTCTTGCCTTCTTTATCTATTGTGTACTACTCTTGTACATACTCTCAATGCCATGGGTGGTCCCCTTAACAACTTAGGAAAGTTTTTTCATTTGACTATTGTCATTTTACCATCGATGAATTCTCACTTTTCATCCCTTGATGATCAAAACTCATAATTACATAAAGGCATTTAGAAGAAGAGGTTATAACTCTCAATATTTGAAATCTTGTGAATGATATTATTGACATATTTGATGGAGGGTGGGGTCATCCCACTAATCGAATCCCCCTCTTAATGTCAATTTTATAGCTTTAATTAATATAGATTGTTTATGCCTTTAATAAATTATGTACTTTGTTTTCGAACTTGACTAGTTCGTTCAAATTTTAAGTGTAATATTATTATTTTGATATTTTTGAAGGGTGCGTTTACTTATTTAACATGATTATATATATAATTGTATTTCATTAAAAAAATAGCGCGTAAACATCACGACATCGGGAATATCTTGGGAGACCGATTCGCGCTTAACAAAGAGCCGGCCAAGGTAAAGGTTTTAGTTTTATAGCACTGCCATCTGAAATATCCTGAGTTGTTCCAGAAGAGAGAAGATATGGCATACCCCCTTCAACAGCCCCAAGCAGTGTGCGTTGTGGCCCAGCACTTCTGCGCTCCCTACCCAATTGAACTCACCGTGCAGAGGAAACTCCTCACTCTCACAGGAGGGGACTTCACCGTCACCGATCCCAACGGTAACGTCGTCTTCAAAGTCGCCGGAAAGGTATTGAGCCTCCACGACCGCCGCGTTCTGCAGGACGCCGCTGGAAATCCCCTGCTCACCATGAAAGAAAAGGTAAATTCAATCCTAACTAATGCCAATGAATTGAATTAGAGGGTTTGACTGGGGTGTATTGCAGACGTTTTCGATGCACTGCCGATGGGAAGCATTCAAAGGGGACACCTCCAATCACCGGAGTTTTCTCTTCGCTGCGAAGAAATCGTCGCTGTTTCAGTTGAAGACGGCGCTTGATGTTTTCATGGCCGGTAATAAGGGCGAAAAACACTCTGATTTTCATGTCAAGGGCAGCTATTTCGATCGATCGTGCACAGTTTATCAAGGCGCCCGGATCGTAGGAGAGGTGAACAATAAAAATTGGCCCTAATTCGGTACTCTGCTTTTTGTTTCGCTGTTTTATTTGGAGATAAATAAGGTTTGTTTTGTATGAATCAGATGAAGAGGAAATACACGGTGACAAATGTGTTGTTGGGGAAGGACACGTTTTCAGTGATCGTGCAGCCTGGTGTGGATTACGCCTTCATTGTTGCTCTCATTGTTATTCTGGACGAGATCAACAAAGAAGGTACCTCTGAAGACTAGACAAATCGCTTCATTTGGATCTACCACACGTCTGGACACAATGTTTCTATTTACTTGCCTTTTTTAACCGACTTAATTGCCTATTAACTCCTAAATGCTTGTATATTATGTGATTTGGCTTGTTTATTAGCCGACACACTTTTTTATTGGGAAAACTGTCGTGCTTGTTAACTCTGTCCAAAAGTTGTCGTAATAAGAATCTTCAAATAGTCAGAAATATCTTTTATCTACTGCACTAACCTTAAACTAGGTATGGAAACTTTATTAGAGGATTAGACTGTGATTTACACACGTAAATATAAATTTCAACGTACTCTTGAAAAGGGAAACATATAAGAGAACCGCGATTCATATAAGATGCATATTCATACGAGTTTTCCAATTTTTTAAAAGAGAACCGCCATTCAAAAAAATCTAAGTTTGACGCTCACAATTAGATTGTTGTTCCAAGCGCGTGGAAATTTTGTCTCTTGTGTTACGTGTGAAAGGGTTCAGAGTTGCCCGGCAGAAGAGTCCAGTCAATTTTAATTTGGTGGCAAAAGTCAGTAGTGATCGTAGCCACCAGGTCTTTTGGCGTGGGGTTAACTAATTCGCACCAGGTCTTGCACGTTCCACGACTCTTAAGCAATTGCGCATCCATTACAACTTTTCCATTTGTATTACAACTATTGTTTGACAAAATTCGTCGGGTAGTGGAGTTGGCTTGGACCGGTGGGCTTGTATGGCATCCATCCGTAGGGGGCTAGTCTCGCCCCAGCTCGCCCCAAAGTACTGGGCCGTTGGGTCGAGGGGACACCCCTGCCACATTAAAAAAATAATAATAAAAATAAAAATAAAAATAAAAACTATTGTTTGACAACAACAAATAAAAAAAAAACTATTGTTTGACAACAAGAAATTATGTATATCATATTTACGTATTATTAATTTATATAATTATTAAAATTTTAAGTAGATTATATGGTCATCAATTTTTTTAATATGATTGTTTTATTTATATATTTAATTTATTTATAATTTTTTAAAAGAAGACATGTTTTAGTACTTAAATGGATAAATATCATCAAAATTTTATTTGATAAGTAATGTCAATGTCAAATTTAGACTCTAAAATGTAGGTTAATGAATTAGTTAAAAGTGATGGTGTTGTGAATGAAAATAAACTTTCCCTAAGCTTAACTTAGGCTAGTCAAATAAAATACACACACAACAACATAAATTAACCTAAATTAATTAATTTGACTATTGTGCATTGATTGATAAATAATTAAATTATTTAAGAAAATAAATGCAATATATTAGGGTATTTAAATTTGGGCACAGTGATAAAAAAAAACTCTAATGTAACACAAAAATTTGTTGCTTTGTTACAAACAATAGATAATCTAAATATGTTCTTTATCTTGGATTTTGCACACAACTATCTTTTTTGGGTCAATGCCTGTGCTAGCCTATGTATTTCATATGAGCAAGGATTTTAAGTCTAGAAGGATATGATATTCAAAATTCAAAAGAAACACCTTGTGAAAGAGGTCCTCATCAATAATAAAAAAATTAACACTATTAACATCAAGCATAGAAAAAATCATGAAGGTTGCATCTCTTCATAGTCTATTCTACAAGGTCTATGTCAACACAATAATTTGGAACAAGTCAAATCTCTAGCCAATAAAAATGGGAATATAATCATTTTCTTTATTGTATAAAACTATAAAAATATACTGAGCTTCCTTAGTGCAAGTGATAGGGTCTCTAACTTCTATCTTCTAATAGATTTATAAGGCAAACATGACTATTAGCTCATTTGAAATATTTGAATGCATAGGGAAATATATTAGTTAAGTAAATTAAATTATATTAATAACTTGAAGTGTTTCAATTTGATTAATGTTAAACCAAGTCAATTTATTGTAACAATGTTTATTTTCAATGTAAAGTTAGTTATTTTATTGGTATTTGTGAAATTTTAGTAAATAGTAGGCCATATTTTATTTTTTGGTGGCACAAGAATTTATGGGTTACAATGAATAATTTTAGTTAATATACATTGCAAAGTTATTATGGAGTACACGTATTTTTCAAGAAATTTTGGAAACTATCATTAGTATTATTTTGTAAATATGTGAAATATGGATTATGGATGTTAGTTTACATGCATTGTTGTTTGAAAGTCATGCTAGCATCTAGAGTATTGAGAAATAATTTTTTTTGTTTACATGCATAGTGACAAAAGGATTTTCAAACAAATTTGCCAACATAGTTGGATAGTCATGAAAATAATTTAACATATGTAAAAATTAATACTAAACAATTTAAATAACAAGAGATAATAAGATATATAATCAAATCATCAACCATGCTTTCCAATCATTAACTATTTTTTTATAGCCACAAATAATGATGTATAAATAATATTTGTTTTTGATTGATAATCAATAAGGAAACAACCATTCTAACTAGGATGCCTATGGAGGAATATTTCAATATGGATAATGGCCTAAAAATGCATTGAAAAATCATGTATTGCATATCTAAATGGATGCATTAGAAGAATCTTGGAAACAAGGTGTTGGAGAGAATAAATAAATTCATTTCCAAACATAGAAAAAGTTATTTGGTTTTAGAAAGAGACTACGTGTACCATTTTTTAACTAGCATTTGGAAGAGCATATAAAATAATTTTGGTTTGTTGGAAAGGAGGCATATATAAAGGTAATATGGTTTCTTTTTATTTTATTTTTATTTTATTTTTTTTCTTTGCATAGGACATTAGCACAATCACAAACATACATGTGCCAATGGTAACATCCATATGGAACAAAACACAAAAATAAATCGATACAAAACACAATGAGATAACAATTTTAACATTTTTACTACAAAATATATTTAAAAATGACCTATAAAACACATGAATAACACATGCCCTAAAATAGGTACAATTTATAATGTAAAAAATTTATGATATACAATTTCTTACCTTACATTTTTCCCTCACTTTAGCAAGTTGATAAAACCAAGTGAGTACGATACATTAAACTAGTAGATGTAAATTCAAGGAATAAAATGGAAAGGGGATAACACAAGTCACACAACATGGTCTTTGAGTGAGGGGTGGATGCCCCAAGCAAAGGCCTACTATATAACATGTCAAAAATGAAAATTTTGAATCACAAATACATCCAAAAAGAAAAATTTTGTAATAAAAATGCATTAGAAACACAAGGTCCAATGAAATTACAAATACATATGAAATATAGAGAATTATAACACAAATGTTTCAAAACACATAAAATCATATTATGCAGATGTTCAAAACACACAAAATGATCATAACACCCAATATTTATAAAAATAAAAATAAAATTCATGACATTAATGCATGGAAAGTGTGTGAAAATGCATAAATGATGGTGTATTTATATACCCTGTTTAAAATAATCACATAAAAGAATTTATGTGATTAACTTTAAGGTAGATAGAAGGATATAAAAGAGGGTTGATGAGAATTCACCCTAGAATGTATATAAAGAGAGTGTGATTTCCCTAGAATAGGCCCATTAGAAAGTATGTTGTGCTTGCACCTCAAAGTATAAATGGGGATAAAAAAATAAAAAATGGTTTCATTATTATAAGGGAAGATAGTTGTGTTGTTACTAAAGATAATGGGTTCCACCAAAAGTTGTGTCAATACCACATGGAAATATGCTAAGAGAGAAAACAACAAGTGCCACATAGTGGGTAAGAAAAAGAGGAAGAGAGGCCTACAAAGGCACATGAGAAATCACAAGGAAGCAAAAAAGAGAGCATGATATAAGTAATATCAATATTATGTGTCAGTAATTGAAAGGATGGAGGTAGTCTCAATGTGATGACAAAGGTAAGTTCAATATCATCATAGATGGGTCTACATATTATTATAAGATAGGAGAAATGGGAGATCTAGGCCAAATGTCCTAACTTAAATCAACCCTTTCACACCTTAGATATGCAAGAGCCAAAATTAACCAAGAGATGTTGTTTGGTTGCTATCTACAAGGGAGAGCCAAATAAGCTAG
>VDFB02188425.1:0-21844 GCA_007258455.2 Sequoia sempervirens
TATCAAAGTCATATGCCTGCAATTTACTAACCCACTTCTGCTGACGATCATTGAGATCTCGCTGCCCTGTAATGTCCCCGTTTTTAGCACTTCACTTTTCAGCGATTGATAGCCTATTCCCAATGTGTTGTCGGCAAGTCAGTGGCAGAATTAGGATTTCCAGCTATTTGATGGGTTCTTTTGAAGATTTAGGGTTCTGCTTGTTGAAGTATGGATGTTTGGATTCTGGATTCCTTCTGGGTTTTCAGAGAACTTCGCAGAGGTATGACTTGCAACTGCTTCGGGCAATCTTTCCGAACTTACTATTTTTAGTAAGTTATGACGGCTACATCTCGGAGTTTGGGATTTTGGATTGCGGACTCTTTTTGGGTTTTCAGAAGCTTCGCAATGGTGTCGCATGCAATCTGAACTGAGCGATTGTCCGAATTTACTATTTTTAGTAAATTCTATTTTTAGCAATGGTCCAGTCAGCATCAGCTCAGCAGGCCTTCCTCTTCTGGCAGTTCATTGGGTAATTCTGATTTTTGGCTTAAGGGGTTCATTTTGGAGGAATAAGTATTTTAAAGACAATAATGTTTTATTTTATAAAATAACCCCTTGTCCTAGTATTATGACTTTAAGTTGTTTTAAAGATGGGGACCTTGAGGGGTATTGTCTCATGAAGGAAATATTTTATATTTCTAAAGTCAAAAAAATATCACTTGGAGAAAAGGACGCCTTTTTATGAAGGAAGAGATTTTAAAATAAAGAAATATTAACTTCATGAAAGGGGGCGCCCAAATTGGAGGGAAAATAAGACAGTTACAAAATTGAAAATTAGGGTTTCTTTCTAGAAGCTTCCGGAGGGTCCTCTCAAAATTATAAAAGGGAGTTTTGGGTCTTCATTTGGACATCTTATGACTTCTATATTGTTATGCTGCGGAAATGGTAACAGGATTGCTTCGAGGAATGAATGCCTCCTAGCCTTGGCTCGACTTCGTGCTTGAGAGATAGCACCTAGTGGAGAGGTTTGCTTGTTTGAGTGACATTTTGTAGTGAGGTTTGCATTTGTAGTTTGGGTTTACTTATGCAGTTCAGTTTATTGCATTTTATGTCATTTTCTATAGTTGCTGATAACAGGGCTAAATCTATAGTTTCACTCATAAATCAAAAAATACAAGAGCTGTTTTGGGTATTGTCTCATTGGTTTTCTCTGTTGGAAGCGACCCTTCATGAATATTTGCAGATTTTAATATGAAGTTTATGATTTTATAAAGCAAATTCGTCATTCCTTGTAGGGCGCCCTTTCTGGAGTGTTTTGGGATCCGTGCCATTAATTAATAGCCACTTTTAGCTGTCCTTTCTCATAACTAAACTAGGCGCCATCATTTTAAGAGTATTTTGCATCAGTTTTCATGTAATTTGAGTGAGAAATGAGTGAGTTGTGATATTTTCATTGAGTTTATGTATTGCTGGTTCTGTAATTCATGTTGCTGGTCTGTCAGATCAGACTTGAGAAAATTGCATATTAGTGAAGGACGGGTGTTAGGAATTCATATTCGATCTTTTGGATGACATATTTACTATTGCAACACTTTGTGGAGTTCTAATCCTTGATCTTGCAGGCATTCTTCAATATATTGTAAGCTGCACAGTAGTACTGTCAGCATTTCTCTTAGTCTTGCTTTATCATGCTTGTAATGCCCACTGGATAAGTGGAAGAGGCTGGCTTGCCGCCTATCTAAAGTTGAATTGCATTGTAATATCTTACATCTCCGCCCTATGGTAGCTCCATTCCCACTCCGGGTTTGAAAGCACATTCTGGGTGTTGAGTTTATTTCGAAGTTGCATTTGTATTTCTTTAAACCTCCACCATATGGTCGCCTCATTCCATTCTGGTTTGGGTAGCACATGCTTGGTGTTGAGTTACTTTCAGTTGCAGTTCTGATTTTTTGTACTGACGATCCTCTTGCCATATGACAGCCTCTCTCTTGTTGAGATTGAGTGCGCATTCTTGGCAAAGAGTTATATTGTAACTGCTGGTTTGATTTATCTAACCCTAACGGGTGCCTTCTGCATTGTTGTGTAATTGGCAAAAATCAGAAAAAAATTTGGTCCGGTTTTTTACATGCCCCAAGAAGTGTCCCAAACTGTTATGGTCAGTTTTTATGCAAAATTTGCTACTGACAAGATACTGCCTGAATTTTGCTAAGGCATGCATTATAGCAAGCATCTCCTTATCATAAATGTTGTAAAGTCGTTCTGGCCCTCTGAGCTTTCAGCTCTCATACACAATTGGGTGCTTGTCCTGCATAAGCACCGCACCAATGCCCTAACCTGATGCATCGCACTGAAGCTCGAAAGGCTTCGTAAAGTCTAGTAGTGCTAGAACAGGGCATGTGGTCATCAACTCCTTAAACCTCATAAAACACTCCTGTGCCTCAGGAATCCAAATAAATGCACCTTTCTTCAGTAAATCTGTCATAGGGGCTGCATGTCATGAATAACCATTCACGAATCTACAGTAGAATCCACACAAACCGAGAAACCCTCTCAACTGTGTCAGGTTTGCCGGTGTAGGCCAGTCAATAATGGCGCGGATCTTTTCAGGATCCATCCGCACTCCATCTGCACTGATAATGTGACCTAGATATAGCAATTCGGTCATCCCCAAGTCACACTTGGATTCCTTGGCGTACAAGGACTCCCTCTCAAGGATACTCAACACGGTCTCCAAGTGAGCCAAGTGCTCCTGCCATGTCTTGCTGTATATAAGAATATCGTCGAAGAAGACCAACATGAATCTCCTCAGCAGTGAATGAAAAACTCTTTTCATTGTGGATTGAAATGTAGCTGGTGCGTTAGTGAGCCCAAATGGCATCACTACGAACTAGAAGTGCCCACAATGACATCGGAAGGCAGTCTTCTCTATGTCCTACTCACGTACTCTGATCTGATGATACCCTGACCGCAAATCAATTTTTGTAAAGTAACAGGCACCATGGAGCTCATCAATAAGCTCATCAATCCGTGGTATAGGATACCTGTTTTTGATCGTCCTCTTATTCAGGACCCTGTAGTCAATGCACATGCGTAATGTTCCATCCTTCTTCTTTACCAAGACAACCGAAGAAGCGAATGGTGACTTGCTAGGCCGAATGTGACCCATAGCAAGTAACTCCTTTATTGTCTTTTCTATCTCATCCTTCAATCTCTTAGGATGCTTGTAAGGAGTTATCATAACGGGCTTAGCGCCCTCCTCGAGCTCTATAATGTGCTCTATGCCCCTGTCTGGAGGTCTCCCTAGTGGAATATCACTGAATACCTTATCATGCTTGACTCTCAACTGTTGTATGTCTGGATGATATTCAGTCTTCTGCTGTCCCTCCTGTATAGGTCCTAAAGTGCACTCGGCAGCCCACTCAACCATGTCGTGACGCATGAGCCTCTCCATCCGACGAAAATAAATTGTTTTGATGTTGCTGTCCCGAATTGCTTTTAGCATGTGAGTCTTCCCGTCAACATCAAAACGGATCTCCATGTCCTTGAGACGAAGGGTGACTTCCTCCAATGAATGAAGCCACTTCATTCCCAAGACCAAATCAATGTCCCCCATATTAACAACATAGTAATCTGCCTTGAACTCATAATTGTTCAAGCGTAAAGGGAGATCCTTTATCATGCGTTCACATCTCAAAGTGTATCCATCGGCCACCTTGGCCCTAATGCCCTCGAACTCCTCAGTGATGAGTTCGAGCTTTTCAATGAATCTAGCATCTATAAAGTTGTGTGTAGCTCCTGTATCAAGGAGGGTAATGACCCTCTGTCCTGCTAACACACCCCGAATCCTGAAAGAGCCCTCCTGCTGAATGCTAGATAGGCATGCCTCCTGTATCTGAAGTTCTGACTCCTTCTCTGGCTTAGGCTCTGAAGCCTCTGGCTCTGAATCCTCAGAACTCTCCTGCTGTTCGGAATTTTCTGATTCCGAATCCTCATAATATGCCCACATCACCCGATTTGCCTTGCCCTTAGGTCTTAGAGGACAATCGTGATTGGCGTCATATGGACCTTTGCAGTAGAAGCAGAGCTTCTTCCTGCATAGATCGTTAAGGGCTTCTTGATCCAAAGGCGGAGCTGCTGATTTACCTTTTGAATCGTTCTTAAAATCTGACTTTTCCTTGTTAAAATCAGATTTGTCCTTGTTTTTGTTAAATCCCTTATTATCCCTGAAAGATGAAGAACCTCAGGAGTTGAATCTACTAGAAGGTGTTGCCAACTCCATACTCCGAGCTTTCTTCATCGCCTCCTGTAACGAAGGAGGATCAAAGGCTTTGATCCAACCTCGCAATGGCTCTGTCAAACCCTCCATGAAGAGTACCACGAGTCGTCTCTCTGAAATGTTCGGAACCATGACTGATAACTTCTGAAAGTCACCAACATAGGACTCCAAACTACCACTCTGTCTCAACTAAGCCAAGTCTCTGAAGATCTTCGATGAGAAGTTGATTTCAAAGTCTTCCACGCTTTGCTAAAGCCTTCCGAGGTGAATATTTTTGATGGGCACCAGGTTGATGAATTTCCTAAGGAAAATTTGAGAAATTTTCTAAGGCAAGGAAAGAAATGTTTGTGAAGATAAAATGCCTTGGCGGATGAGTTTGAGGTTGGGTGCCTAGATAATTTTTGATCAAATTCCTGATGAAAGCATTTTTCTCGAGTCTGAGTTGGATGAAATATCAGAGTGAAGTGCGCCAGGCAGAATGCAAGATGGGTTGGAAAATTGGCTAAGGCATGAAGAATTTGAACGCAAAGTTGGCTAGTGAAAACGATGAACCCTTGGAGATCAAAGCGTGAAAATCAGGTAAGTAAGCTGAGTTTTTTATGAAGTGTTCTAATACTCTTCTCCTTGCTTGTTTTGCAGGAGGAACATCGAGACCAAGCGGTGGTGACTTAAAGTGAGTAAACAAATGAACAAGATAGGCATCAGCCTCGGAAGGAAGAAAAAATTGCAAAAGTGGCTAAGTGTTGGAGACCCATTGTGTACCCAACTCAAGTGACAAAGAAAGAGAAGTTGAAGAAACGACGTCAGAAGAAGATCAAGATCGGTGTGAACCGTTTTCAAAGTTGGAATCTTCTAGAAGGATGATGGACGTGTGGCTCATTTATTACCTCCTCTTGGTGGCGGTTTTTAGGGTGAATCTTGTTTAGGGCTGAGGTGGCACAATCTGGGCCATCCAGCCGATTGTAATCTGAGCCGTCCGTTGGACTTGGCCATCTATAAAAGGGGGGAGTCCCCCTCATTTGTATCTCATTAGAGTAGAGTTAGAATAGCAGCGAAGGAATAGAGAGAAAGTGATAGAATAGAAAGAAGAATAGTTTGATAGTGTAGTTTAGATTGAAAAGGAAGGAAAGTCTTCCCTTCGAATACTTTGTAAGAAGTTGTCGTGAATGCTTTCATAATAAAAGAATTTTTCATTGATGGTGATTTCTTCTTTGTTATGAGTAGTTGTCGAGGCTTCTTCGTCCTTCCAATTCACGTAGCATCTTGAAGTAGCGTAAAGTAAAGTAATTTTCATTTTCATGCAAGTAGATGTTAGTTGTGGACTTGTGGAGTTAATCAAGGCAACTTCTTTTAATCCATACCACTAGCAGCTTGCTGACGGCAAGTTTGCCTTGTGTGGTCGACTAGAAAATTTTACAAACTTAACTCGATTGTGATTCGTGTGTTTGTATGCGTCATTCTGATGGTACTTACATGTTGAGTTATAATTTGAAAACCTCTTGTCACTCCCTTGAAGATTGCACCGACTTTGTGTAAGTTGTTTAACATGAAGCGAAGTAGAGTTTGGTTGAAGTCTGTTGAGATTGATCCCACGTCCCGTCCTTAGATAAAACATAAACTTCTTAGGCCATACACTCATTTTAAATTCAGTTCATTTCTGGTTAGAATTAGGAAACTCATGCTCACTTGCCAAATCATTCGAACCACGTGAAACCCTTAATCTGCTGTTTGCTATTAGCTGTCGAACAATAGTGTAAGTCCCCTCGTGATACCAGCAAAATCACAACGAACCAACTGGGGATATTCTATTGCATTATCGGAACCTTGGAGTTGAAAGCATGAACTCACTCGCAATCTTAGCATGCTCAATACTTTGTTCAAGAGAGGATAGAGTATTCGTTAGGAAACTTTATTTTGTGTTGGTGCGGTCGCAAAAATCACGTCAACACTACTTTCTTTCCAATTTGCTAGTGATTGTTGGGAATGGCTTTTTGTCCAAGCTAAGTTGGCTCGACACTAGACCTTTGTATATTTTCAAGAATTTTTGGCTTGGCCTAGGTTACACCACAACACCCTATGGGTTGATCTTTGGATCACCAATAATCTGTCATATCTAGAAGGAGCGGAACTGACAAATATTCAATTAATTAAAATTGAAGTGGGAATATGTTTGATTGACGGTGGAACAAGGTATTTCAAAATTACTAAATGCACAGCTTTGTTGAGGGGTTCTGCTTTGTTCACATGTTGGGATGATTGCATCATGAAGGCTAGGCCAGCTTTGAAAGTCCCTCCCAATTTAATTAATCATTCATAGGAATCCACAAAAGCCAAAAGGGGATTGGTGAGGTGGTTGGTCCCACAACAAGTAGAATCAAACTAAACTTCAATAGGGCCTCAAGGGGTAATCATGGGGCCTTAGGTTCAAGCTACATCCTTAGGAATGAACATGGCTCTCTTGTTTGGGTGCTCTCGAAAGTGTTTTTTTGACACTAATAATGATGCCAAGCTAGAATCTTTGTTTGAGGGTGTTAACCTCTGGGTAGTGAATATTGAGGGTAATTCAATGATCTGTATTAATGCAATAAAAAAAGAAAAATATGAAAAATTGGAATTTGCAAAATATGGATAGATTTGATATGGTCAAAGGTAAACACGTTTGATTTTACAATCTCACATGTGTAGTGTGAGGAAAACATGGTGGCTGACTTCTTCGAGAATTCTAGCTTTGCGTAGGCCGATCACTACAAAATATCCAATCTGGCTTCAAAATGGCATGGTATCAATGTTGTTTTGGTGGCAAACTATGACTTCCTAGGATTCATATGGTTCATTGACAACAATCCTTTCTTACTGGCTTTGAGCCTTCCACTATTTAACCCATCCTAAGGTTGTCTTCAACAACAATGGCATCCCATTTGGTGATAATATTTGACTACATTTGTTGTTTGATGGTGTTGATTTAGCCATCCACCAAGTTGTTGGAGTTCCTTTCTTTCGTGGCGAGCATGTTGATGATTGTTATGTGTACAAAGAATGTCTTACCTACATCGTTCTAATCATGGGTAGCACTGAGGGGTGTAATGTCCCTACTAGGAGTTAGCCTAAATCTATCCTAAATTATCAATTCCCCAAGCAATGGGCCCTAGAGGATACTTTAAATTGGTTTAGTCCCTGCAAATAAGTTAGAGATTCATTACTCAAATAGCCTAACAATCAAAATATTAGTACTCCACATTGAACATTAGAATTAAACATGAGTAACTCTATTTTTTAAATAACATCATTAACATTAGCAACTCCATAATGAATTAACCAGGTTGTTTTCTTGCTTGAGCTCAAGCAAGAAAACAACCAGCTCAAGCACACAGGCAAGTAGTTCAAGCACGTAGGCAAGCAAATAGCTAAAGTAGGCAAGCAAGTAGCTCAAGCATGCAAGCAACCAGTTCAAGCACATAGGCAAGTAGTTCAAGCACGTAGGCAAGCAAATAGCTCAAGCATGCAAGCAACCAGCTCAAGCAAGTAGGCAACTAGCTCAAGTAGACAAGCAGGTAGCTCAAGCGTGCAAGCAACCAGCTTAAATAGGCAAGTAGGTAGCTCAAGCACGCAACCAAGTAGCTCAAGCACACAACCAACCAGCTTAAGCAACTTGACAGACAACGTTTTTAACATTTTCATAGTTTTTAAGCATAAAGTAATCATAAACACAATGACAAGTTCCACCATACATCACAAATACATAGTGACTAACTCTAACATTTATCACATACACAATGGCTAACACACACATGTCCATAATGCATCCCAAATAGAAAGAATATCGGTGCATTGCGCACTACACCATGGGTCCTATCCTTTCCTCTGGTCTTCTACACCATTGGACAAATGGAAAGAGGATTCAGTGCATCCCATACTACACCACAGATCTGTCCTCAACCCCATAAGGCCAAGTATACAATCTAACCACTGGAAAGAGGATTCGGTGCATCCCATACTACAATACGGGTCCGTCCGCCATCCCATGGTCACCGAGCATACACATGAGTACACTGTCATGTCCCCAATTTGGAGCAATAAGGAGAATTTATTAAATTAATTATTTATAAGGTTATTGAATAAATAAATATTAAAAAGTAACCTTATATTTAATTAATTTAATATTTAAATGCCTAAAAATAAAATAATATTAAAAAGTCACTTAATGAAATAAAATAATATTTTATTCTAGAAGCTTCTTGAAAATACTTGCGAATTCTTTATAAGGAGCTTTTGGAGAGCATTTGAGAATATCCTGGAGTCAAATACATTTCTGAATATTGGAGAGCTTGAATGCTTGACATAGTTGGAGAAGTTGAATTCTCTTGTATTGCTGGTTTCAGTTGTGCAACACCAACCCTAGCTGGTTTTGGGTGGGAGATATCCAGTCTTCTACATTGATGCAAAATTTTGTGGCTTACAGCCAAATTTTGAAGATCAAAGAGGAAGTCGATTTAGGAAGAAATTGCAGGATTTTGTAGAAGCATTTCCAGTTTTGTTAGAGACGATTTTGTTGGAGGAAGACAATCAGATTGGAAGGCATGAATCTGCACTTGACTGGTGAATACAAATATAACATACATTGCAAGCTGGGAGCTTCATTGTAGGGGTGCGATTTCAGGAAAGAAGGTCAGAAAAATTCTCATAAAAATCAAAGGTTGCCTAGCACCAAAGAAGAGAATCACTGCCATTTGGAGACAAAAATCATCCTCTTCCAAGAGAATCGAATCTGTTAGTGACTGCAGATATAATTCCAGGTTCTACGATTTTGTTCAGTCTTGAATCTAGTTCGGCATTTTCATGTAGGATTCATTCATTGTTGCAAGCAACGTAAGAGCAATGTATTGCAAACAATTCATGTCAAAAGAAAAATAAGCATTATCCAAATATTGTATTTGCAGCAAGTTGTATTTTCAGTCTTAGTTGATTTGCATATTGAGTCATAGAGAATAGTGAAGTGTTCATGTTTGGGAATTTTATAATCAGATTGTGACTCCTCATAATAGTGCAATATAAATTGGAGAAATAAGAAGTATGGCTGCAATCTATTTGTCAAAATGTCAAACATATGTAATTGCATTTCATTGGAGGTAGTTTCCATACCAAGTGTTTGTTAAAATGTCTAATTGCTGTAGGTAAACATTTTGCATTAGAATTTCATTTATATTGCATTGGAAAATACAAAAACAATTTGCACTTCATTCCTCTTTCATTTGTAATCAATTTGCATCATTGAAAAGCATTCAAATCAGCATTGGCATCAATTCAAATCAAGCAAACTGAAACTGAAACTCAGAACCAGCAAGAACAAGGTTGCACACAAAGTGTTTGTCAAATTGTCTAAGGTAGAAAATCAGACTTTTTATATCAGATTTGGCAAGGCACTTTACATACACGATATACACTTGAAGCCACACAGTATATGAAAGGTACACATATAGTCGCATAAATACATGTAGGTCACAAAGTATACACACGGAGGGCACACACATATGGAGACGCATTAGTGGCCTACTTAGTAAGAATTCTTGAATAGTTAATTATAATTAGGGTTTGGTTTGTACACAGGTTGGCAGGAACATGCTCTAATACCACATGTAATGTCCTGTTGTGACCTATTTTCACACATCGCCCCATTGTACATGGGGACCCTCGCCGTTTTGTTTTTAGGGTTTAGCTTTGGGTAGCAATTTTGTAAGCTCTTTCGCTTTGTGGGTTTCAAGTCGAAGTCTAGAGTCATCACTTGAGCCAAGTTGAGATTTCAAGCCTTGAACTGCGCGTAAACGTCATAGAAGTGTTCAGAGGACCCCGTAGACGAGGATCGTCTGTACTTTCGCCCAATTCTAACACTCCTTACTTTTTAGGGATTTTGCTTTTTTCGTTTTTGGCACTTTTAAGCCATTTGGGAATTTACTATTTTTAGAAAGTTGCTTTTTTGCTTTTTCTATTTTTAGAAACTTTCTATTTTTGGCAAGTGCCATGGTCCCCACCAGTCACAAAGTCAAAGTTTCCATCTTTAGACTTAAAAAGCATGCAAAAATCGTCAAAAAATCTAGAAGGCAAGCAAAAAGCATGTTAAAATCTGAGTGAAAAATCAAAAAATCAACTGAAAAGCACGCCTTTTAGGTCAAAAACCACCCAAAAATCATAAAAAGCATGCAAAGGATCATTGGAAAATCAGAAAATCAATTAAAAAGTGGATCTTTTGACACAAAAATCTGGTAAAAATCAGACAAAAGAGGCATAAAAGCAATGCAAAATCTGATAAAAGCAACCAAAAAATCAGATGAAAAGCATGAGATTATGGTCTGAGATAGCGAAATGGACAGAAAAATGGCACAAGGTTCAAGAAACTCGCCCAGCAGCTGATGAAGGATGGCAAGGATCATGGAATGTCCGACCTGCTCATGGCTAGACCTCTCCAAAGTCTGCCCATGCCAAGAGGATGAATGGCATAAGTCTTGGAAAGTCCGCCCTTGGAAGGAGTGGCATAAAACTTGGAAAGTCTGCCCTCACTCTTGAGCACATGGCAAGCCTTGTGGAAAGTCTGCCCTTGGTAGATGGAAGGAAGGAGAGAAAGTCCGCCCACCCCTCTTGAGCACTTGGAAAAGACACAAGAAAGTCCGCCACAGCCTAGCAAGAGAAAAAATTGAATTTTTGACTAAGTGTTGGCAAGTGAAAAGGTAGAGAGAAAGTCCGCCCTTGGAGAAATGATCAAAATTTTGGCTAAGTATAGGTTGATAGGAGGAGAAGACATAAGGAAGTCCACCTAGACTTGGAAATGAAGATGGAAAGAACTCCTTCAAGTCCGCCTTACCTAGAAAAATGATGGATAAACACATGGGAAGTTCACTTTGCCTAGGAAAATGGAAGGAAATTCCTCAAGTCCGCCATGGGATGATAGGTGAAGCAAAAATAAAATGGCAAAGTATGAATGTGCTAGAGAGAAAATGAAAGTTTGCCTAGCAATATTTGTCTAAGGCATTGGACGTCCAAAGAGAAAATTGTGAAATGGCTAAGACATGAGAAAGTCCGCCATAGTGAAGAGAAAGAGTAAAACCCATGAAATAAAAATTGCAAAATTAAATAAAGCATGGGTAAAGTAAAAATAAAAGAATTAAAGGTTGAGAAAATCGAAAATCACATGAACACTTTTAATTATTTTTCAAAAACACAGAGAAAAATTGAACTCTATGGATAAACTTCAAATTTCGATAAGGATAAAGATGAAAGGTGAGAAAATTAGAAACTTTCCTCAACAAACTGGAGTCTACATTCGACGAACTTGAGAATGGAACGAATTCTTCAACTTTATAAGGCATTCGCAAGTCATTATCAACTCATAATTGCGATTCAAGAAGAAGCTTAGCTCTCTCTTCATTTCAAGAGTTAGTATTTTTTTACGAGAGTTAGATTTTTTTTCTAAAGAGTTAGAAATTTCTCGAGAGAAAGAAATTTTCTTGAAAGATAGAAATTTTTTGAGAGTTGAATAATTGATTTCGAGGAGAGAGAAACGAAGAAAGAGATGGAATTGTAGGCTGAAGGTCGAAATTTTTAAGAGATTGCTTGCTTTTTCGGCAATAAAAACCAGATTTTCAAGTTTTCAATTGCCAGCTATTGGCGTTTAAATTCGCACCTCTGGAATGCGGATTTGAAAACGGACAGCTATGCACAGATAAACTGCTCTTCAAATTAGGAGGGGAAGCTCCCTCTTGCTGATGGTATTCAAGAAAGTAAACTAAAACTAAGTTGCCTATCTTTTTGATCAGCTTAGAGCACAAGCTTTATAAAACACAAGCGCCGCAGCTGAGATTTTCTGATTTAAGAACTTCAACTACGACTAACTTAAACTAAAGACGTTTCTAACTTCTCAAGTAATAAGCAGAGCAAGAGAAACTAGAAATGAACAAGGTAGATTTTTTGACAAAATACTTAGATAAACTCTTTCTCAACGAACATCTACACTTCAGCATGGCCGAAGTAGAATCATAGAAGCGCTAACACAAATAGCAATCACAGGGTACAGGATCAAGACAAGGAGGCTCATGATTTTATTACTCAGAAGCTTACGGAACCGAAACCACTTCTAACATGCACGGAACAAAGAAATTGCAGCTAAAGAGGCTTGCAATCTTGCTCTTACGCAATGAAACAACAATCACACTAACTCCTTGTTGGCTAAGGGAAACAGCAATTTGTATGCAACACAATTGGTGGCCGGATAACAACGCTTGTCACAGGGCTTGAAATTTGCTAACACAATAACCGCTAAAGAAACTAATGAGCAAAGACTCTTATTTAAAGAGAAGCAAAGGAGTAGGGAACCCTAAAATCTCCTTGCTTTCACAATCTAGGGCTTGCTTAGCAAGCAAACTTTATTACTAAATCTAGAAAGAAGATAACATCTAAAACCTAAGCCGGCGGGAAAGCGCCAAGCTTGTACATCTTATCTTCTTTCTATCCTCAAAGAATGGATAAGGATCATTCAAAAATAGAAAGAAGGAAAAGCTTCCTAGAAGAAATTTGCTTTAAGCCTCAGTCACATCGCTAGGAAATTAAGCCCCGTGTCGGTCGGTGCATCTATACTGTCTTAAGACAGTATTCCGATTCTCCAAGATCTCTTCGCCTTTTGTGATCAAACCTAGAGGATCTTTCACTTCTTCAACTATTTTATGAGTTCTATTCTTGCAAAACATCGCTGCCCAAAAAGATGACTCACTAATTGATAACTTGGCGGCTCTGCAACTTTATGCTTCTGACACCTCTCTTGATTTCCATCAGAAGAGTATTGCAACACTCTTTTCCGATACCTTTCCTCTTTCTCATATCACACCTCGTTCTTCGAGAAATTTTGAGATGATGGGGATTACGACATAGTGCTGATTTGGTCTTAAACTTCGGTGTACTCCATATTGAAAACCTTGAAGAATATTTGTAAAGGCTTCGCCTGTATTTGAGACAAGTCTTGAAACAACTTTCTATTTTTGAAGCTGATTTTTAGCAGCCTTCAAGCGGACAAATTTTTGGAAATTTTTGCAGAGATATAAGTTTTGCTTTCGAATTTGGTTTTACTGCAAGACAACCGGATGTCCAGTTTTGAAAATCTGAATTTTTGGTGAAAAGCTAAACCCTAATTCGGGAATTTTTACGAAAAATTTGCTTTGGGACTTGTTCGAGAATACAATTAGAAATGGACCGGTGTCCGGATATGAAAAACAACGGCGTTAGTGAAAAAGCAACCCTAGGTTTGAAATTTTCTTTAGAAAAAAGAAAAGGATTGTGATATGGGGTTTTCATGAGAGAGACTAATTAGGAAGAGTTGAGATGGTTGAAATTTGAAAGCACTGAGGTTTTCCCTGACATGCAAAAATAAAAGCACTGCTGCAACTTGATGAAGTTCTTGAAAATTTCCTTCAGAAGATTGAAGAGGAAAGACCCAGATGATTGAAAACTGAAATGCCTTGGTCTTCTTCTTGAAAAGTTTGATCTTCTGGATGAAAAAGCGAAAAGCAAAGAGATTTTATGTTCTTGATGCGAAAAATATGATGAAAAGCAGGCTATGTTCTTGAATCTTGAAAATTTCTTCAAACTTGCTGTAACTTTCTCCTTGAAGGCTACACCAAAAATAATGAAAATAACATAAAAGAAAGATGTTAAATAGACTTAGGTTTTGTTTTGATTCAACAGCTTTGCTTGTATCTCAAAACCCTAAATCTCGGCTTCATTGAGGCCTCTTTCTTCTTTTGCAATCTTGAAAATTTCGAAAATTCTTGAAATTTCTCTAAGGCATGAAACTTTGGGCGCCTTTCTCCACGAGGGGCGCTTATTTTCACCAGTGTTAGTCAAAATTTTGACTTTTCAACTTTCTCATTTTTACACATGTACTATGCATTACTTGATTTCGTTTGTCAGGTAACCTGCGTGGCCCGAGTTAGGTGATTTGGCGGGCGTGGCTGAAGGATCGTGCAGGAGGCTGGCTAAAAACTTGATCTTGACCTCTGAATTCATGGGAGCCTTTTCCTTCGAGGGGCTCCGAACTTTCACAGTGTTAGCCATTTTTCTGATCTTCAATTTCTTCATTAACTCCTCTTCTACAGATGATTTCGTCGAATCCGGTGTTTCAGGTGTCGGATCGACTGCCGGTTGAGCTCATCGCGAAGCTGATGAAGAATAAGGAAGGGTCTTCTGGAAGAGATTTTGCCAAAAAGTGAATTTTAACCCTTCAAAAGTTTGGGCGCCCATCTTGGCTGGGGGCGCCCATTTCACCCAGACTTAGTCATTTTTACACTTTTTCTATGCTGCTTCTGAACCTTGGTTTTTAGCCTTTGTCGGATCCTCTGTTTGGTGCTTCAGATCTAGTGACTGCGACATCCGATTGACGTGCTGAATATCTCGTTGGAAAGTTGGATCAATTGTGAAGAGATCTCATTAGACACTCGTCTGCAAATTCATTTGTTGGGACCCTTGAAAACTTGGGCGCCCTTCTTCACCAGGGGCGCCCACTTCCTCCAGACTTAGCCATTTTTACTGATTTTCATCTTCGAGTCTGGAACCTTCATTCTGTACCTTCATCTTCGATCTGAATCTGTAGAATGTTAAACAGTCGGACGTGCTGACAAAGACAGGCATCGCGAAGCTGGCAGGATACTGAAAAGATCAAACATATTCTTGAACCCTAACAGCTGAATTAGGCCCTTCAAAAAGCTGGGCGCCCTTCTTCACCAGGGGCGCCCAAAGTCACCAGTGTTAGAAAATTTTATCATTTTTCAACTTCATCTTCGTTCTCCGTGCATGTTCATCATTTCATCTTGTTTGAGCTTGCTTGAGTGTTGATTTGGCTGGCGGCAGACCTCGATGACCTCGGGAGCTCGGAATCAACCACGAAGCAGTTAGACTGATGAAGCCGGTGATTGTTTGGTCCCGGCGCACCCGACGATATGGGCGATATTTTGAACTAATCAGAATCGATTCGGACCACTGGATAACTTTTATTTTCGAAATTTTTCTATTTTTTTAGAAATTTTGCAGTGGATTTGAAAACCCGGAAAAACCAGAGAAAACATTACAATTTCGAGAAAATTTACCAAATAGCGAGTTTTCCTAAATTTTAGGGATGAAAAACTGAGATATGGGTTTTGTAGGTTCATTTAACCGGAACCCGGATCGTCGAAGTGAAAATTTTGTGTTTTTGAACCCTCATGCAATACATGCACACCCAAATTTTGACCTTTTTGACTGATTTGACAAGACTTTTACTCATTTCTTCAAAATGTCTAAGTGTAACAAAAATTTTAATTTTGGGGTACAACACCAGCCACAGAGTAATTCCAAAGTTTGATAGTTTTACCTTTGTCTTCATTCTATCTTCGAAAATTTCACTAAGTGTTATACTCAGCTTGCTTTTTCAGTGAATTTAACTTTTGACAAGCTGAAAGTTAGAATTTTCGTAAGGAAATTTTAAAGAAAATAATTTAATGTTTATTGTATTCTCTTTCTCGCAGGTTGATGACCAATCCTGGAGGATCGTCAAAGAAAGCACCAAAGAAATTCGCTAGCAAAGGAGCCCAACGGGAGACAAAGATCACTTCCAAGTGGAAAAACATTGCAGATATGGACCTTGGACATGTGGACTTTGAAGAGTTCAAGAAAAAGATGTATGGATTAAATGGACTTATGCCAATAGCGATTGCCCGCAGAATGATGCGCAATGGAATTGTTGAAGCTGCCGGATTTCCTCCATCAACCCAATGTGTCGACTTGATAGTAGAATGTGCAAAACATTACAATCCGCAGGAAAGACAGATTATAGCTCCTAATGGAAGAATTTTGGCGCACCTTGGAGCACCAACTATCCAAGAGGCATTTGGCATACCTGAACATGTTCAAGCTTCATACAAAAAAAAAGAGGAAGCCAAAAGAATCTTTGATGATCGAGCAGACCAATCTGCGACCCATATCAACAAAACATGGTTAGAAAAGCCACGAGCTTCCTCCAAGAAAATGCCTAAGAGGCCGCACAGAACAAACTTCAAAGAGGACTACGGTGACATTGTTTTGCTCTTGAACAAAGTAATGGGCAATCCTCAAGGTGCCTTTTTTGAAACATGGATGTACTTTTTTATTGAGGAAATCACCTCTGGAGTCAAAATGTTTGACTGGTCAAGAATGATCAGTTATAACTGTAATGTCCCCTTTCCAAGCCTGACATTTTCAGTGACCGTTAGCCTTTCCTTGGGAACCCGGAGGCTAGTCGGAAGTTAAATTAGGGTTTCCTAATTTTGAGGAGGTTATTGCTCGAAGATGATAGTTTTAATGGCGGATTCCTTCTGGGTTTTCAGAGGGCTTCGCAGTGGTATGATCATCCCGGCATTCGGAGCACTTTTTGGAATTTACTATTTTTAGTAAATTCTATTTTTGGCAGCCTTCCAGATGAGTTCAGGGTGGTTGACTCCCGGTTTCAGTTTGATCAATTGACTTCATCAGTATCGACTTCAGGGCATTTTCAGAGAAATGAGTTAAGTCATTTAAATTAATAAGTCACGTTAAAATGATATATTTTAATGTTGACCTTGTGCCTAGGATTAATGACTTAAAGATGTTTTGAAAAGGGGGTTCTTGAGGGTGGCGCCCTCATTAAAGGATTAATTTAATATTTCCCAAAGTCAAAGCATTGATTAGAAGGGGTGTAATTATTAATGTTGATATTCTTTTAAAATATCATTTCTTAAAGACTTGAAGAGAAGGTACACCCAACCTTGAGGAGTGGATTTTGACCTAAAAGCGGATTTTAGGGTTGGAAGAGGTCAATTGGAAAATTATAAAGGAATGGAGTTGAGCTTCATTTTGCATCTTTTGTCGACTATACTGTTATGCTGCCGAACTGGCTCTGGGACTGCTGCGGGGAATGAAGGCCTCCTAGCATTGGGCATCACTTCGTGTTTGAAAGACAACATCTAGTGGTGAATTTCAGTCATTTTGTGAGTGCATCTTAGTTATTCATTGTGTTCAGTTTTTGCATTGTAAAATCTGTTATTGGCATTTTAGTGTTTCAGCTTGTTGCATTAATTTATAGACAGCAGATTGCATGTTGGGTTCATAAATCAAAAAATATCAAAAATTTCATTGTGGGTGTTAGATCATTGGTTGTGTTAGGCTTAGGCGCCATCATTCCCCAAGTTATAGATTTTTATGTTGAGTTTGCAAATTCTAAAAGGAAATCGAATTCTTCAGCTGGGGCCGTACTTTTTATGCATTGGGAATTGTGCCTTAATCATTTGGAGTGTTTTAAGTCTGTCTCTTCATATCATATTGAGCGCCATTTTGTTGGGAGTCTTATGGTTTAGGAATCACTTCATTTGAGCAAGGGAATAGGGAGTTGTGAGCATTTATATGCTTTCCTAGACTGCTGTTTTTAACCAGATATTGCAGATTTGTGGAAAACAGAAAAACAGCTTGTTAATTATCAAAAGTTGTAATGATTTCATATGGCTTCTTGAACTCAGCCAAGAAGAGATTTTGTTGTATTGTATGATTCATATATCCAGCTCTAACATCTTGATAGGCATATGATATGACATTGTAAACTGTCCAGTAGTACTGGCAGTCATTCTCCAGCTTGTTGCTTTGAATTTGTATTGCTCCTTTTCATTGAAGTTGTAATAGATAGATCTCCGCCCTATGGTCGCTACTATCCCACCCCGGGCTAGCCAGCACATTCTGGGTGTTGAGTAGTTTCATTTCTCAGCATTTCCCTTTAAAGCTTTGTTTGTATTCACTCCGTCATATGGTCGCCCCTCACTCCGCATTGGATTGGGTAGCACATACTTGACGTTGAGTTCCTTTCTGCAAGTAGAATAGAAGACCCTCTGACCAATGCTCACCCTCAGCGGTGCCATTCTGGTTAGAGTTGTTTCCTGCACGTTTTGGGTTTTCTCAACTAACCTTAACGGGTGCACTGCTTGTAATTTGTTAATTGTAAAAAACGAAAAAAAATTGGCTAGGAATATTTCAGTGGTATCAGAGCCACGCATCCTGCCATCCTGTGAAATCAGATTTCTATGAGTGACAGATAACAGAGGTACTTGGCAAGAGTTTACAAGAAAGGTACAGTTCAGACACAGTTGCATCAAGCCCCAGAGGGTCAAACAGCTTCAGGGATTTTGAGGGCAAATTGGGAACCTTCACAAGAAACAGCAAGGGGGGATAATGAAAGGATTCTTGGTGGCGGTGAAAGAAATTCTGGCAACAGAGATGACAGTGGAAAAGGAAGAGAGAGATCTACGAGTCCCGGGAAGGAGTTTGGGAAAAAGATGGATGCCTTGATGGACATGGTATCTCTCATGATGAGGAGAATGGGGCAGAATACTGTTCCACAGAACAACTCAGGCCACAGAGGGGAGCATAGTGCTTCCAACCAGCATGATGAGCATGCAGCCCGGACAGTGTCAAACAACACTTACATCTCTTCCAGACCATTCAAACCCACTTTTTTAGTTCCTGTAGTCAATCAGCCAGAACCTGAAGAGAATGCTTCATGGGTGGAGCAGTTGAGAGTTGGCCGTACTGAGTATGACTCTCTACCTGTCGACATCAGGATGGACATGTCCTTCAATGATTTCATGGATCATAAGAGGAAGAACAGAGGGCAAGGAAGGAACTTTGATCAAAGAAGACCATCAAATCAAGGAGACTTGTACCAAGCTGTCAACAAAGTTATACTTCCTCATTTTGATGGGAGTGATACAAGTTCAGCCCGAGCTTGGATTCAAAAGTTGGATAATTATCTAGCTCTCAGACCAATGGCGGAAGATGAAGCGATTAAGTTCGCTACGCTACACCTTGATGGGGTGGCGCACGAGTGGTGGTACCACGGCCTCGTCACTCTAGGCCATCGGTCTATCACAACATATGATGAGTTCACCACTAGGCTCATCGAAAGGTTTGAGAAAAAAGATCCTGAGATCCATTTCAGAGAGCTTGCTCAATTGAGACAGTATGGCACAGTTGAAGCCTACATCGCGGAGGTTCAGAGACTCTCAGTCATGGTGACTGGAATCACAGAAAGGAGATTGGTGATTCTTTTTAGTGAAGGGTTGACAGAACCCCTCAAAGGCTGGATTAAAGCCTTTGATCCTCCAACACTGCAAGAGGCCATGAAAAAGGCAAGAAACATGGAGTGGGCTGCTCCTAAGGCGAAATTTCAGTCAAATGCCCCTTTTCAGAAAAGGGATAAAGGAAAAAGGCCTCAGTATAAAAATAATTTGAGACCTCAGAACAAGGAGTTCAAGAATCGCAATCCCCATGTCACCAGGTTGGATCAAGAAACCTTGAATGAACTCAGAAGAAAGGGGTTGTGTTTTCGGTGTCAGGAAAAATGGTCTCAAGACCATGTTTGCCCTAAAGGGGTCAAGTTCAATCAAATTGAGTACTATTCTGCTGGGGAAAGTAGTTATGATTTTCCCGACCAGCAATCTGATTTTGAAGGAAATGAAGAAGATAGAGCTCCAGAAGAGTCCGGAGATGAGAAAATAAGTGGTGGAGTTTTAGCTCAACTTTCCAGTTTTCAAAGAAATGAATCCTTCAAGGTTCGTGGGATGGTCAAAGGGCAGCGAATCGTTGCTTTGATCGATACTGGAGCAACTCATAACTTCATTGACGAAGTTGTGGTAGCCAAGAAGGGGCTGCAAACAGAGGAGTTCGAAGGATTCAAGGTCATGGTTGCCGATGGTTTTCATATTACTTGCACCAAGAAAATATCTAACATGACCATGCAGTTGGGCAACTACGAAGTCAAGGATGACTTCTATGTAGTTCATATTGGGGATACTGATGTCGTTCTAGGCATTCAATGGCTGCGATCTCTTGGAGAGATCTCTTTGAATCTGCAGACTATGGAGTTGAAGTTCCAATCAGATGGGAAGAAGATAATTTTGAGAGGCATGTCCAATGGGGGTCCTCGAGTAGTGTCATTCAAAAGAATGGCAAAGCTGATCCGTCACGATCAAGCTGAGTGGGTTGCCGAATGCATGATACTTCCTGCTAGTTCTGTTGAGACTAAGCATGACCAACCTCCTGATATCCAGTCACTACTCACGAAGAAGAGCAAAGTCTTCGCAGATTTGCCTCCTGGACCACCACCTGAACGGGGTTCAGAACACATCATAGAGCTCAAAGAAGGAGCCAAACCGGTGATCACAACTCCATATCGGTATCCGAAGAGGCAAAAGGATGAGATCGAGAAGAATATTCGGGAACTTTTGGAGATGGGGTTCATACGCCCAAGCAAGAGCCCATTTGCCTCTGCAGTGGTTCTTGTGAAAAAGAAGGATGGTACCATGCGCATGTGCGTGGACTATCGTGCCTTGAACCAAAGCACCATCAAAAATAGATACCCCATTCCCAGGATAGATGAGCTCATTGATGAGCTACATGGGGCTAAGTTCTTTTCGAAGATAGATCTGAGATCGGGTTACCATCAGATACGAATGAGGGGATCAGATGTGGAAAAAACAGCATTCCGATGTCACTATGGCCATTTTGAATTCTTAGTCATGCCATTTGGGTTGACTAACGCCCCGGCTACTTTTCAGTCTTGCATGAACCGTGTCTTCCAGAATCAGTTACGAAGGTTTGTGCTGATATTTTTTTATGACATTCTGATCTACAGCAAGACTTGGGAGGATCACCTCAAGCACTTGGAGGAAGTGCTTAGTATCATGGAATCTGAGAGCTTATTTGCCAAAGCTTCCAAATGTGAATTTGGAATGGTGGAGTTATTGTACCTGGGCCACATAATCAGTGCTGAGGGAGTGAAGGTAGATCCAGAAAAAATCAAAGCAGTAGTTGATTGGCCACCTCCTGAGAGCTTGACCCAGTTGAAAGGTTTTTTGGGTCTTTGTGGTTTTTATCGGAGATTCGTAAAGGGGTATTCACAGAATGCTGCTCCCCTTACTGATCTCACCAAAAAGGGAGCTTTTGTTTGGTCAGAAAAGGCTCAAGTTGTTTTTGACAAATTTAAGAAGATCATGAGCTCGTGCCCAGTTTTGGCCATTCCTGATTTCTCCAAGCCATTCGAGCTGCAATGTGATGCATCGGGTGAAGGAGTGGGGGCTGTCCTGATGCAAGACAAACACCCTATCATGTTTGAGAGTAGGAAGTTACGGGGTGTTGAAAGAACATATTCAATCTACGACAAAGAAATGCTTGCCATTATGCACGCATTAGCCAAGTTCAGGAAATACTTGGTGGGGAACAAGTTCGTGGTTAAGACAGACCACAATAGCCTCAAGCATTTCATGCACCAGAAAGATTTAAATGAGAGGCAACAGAAATGGGTGAGTAAGCTTCAAGCTTACGACTTTGACATTGAATATGTTAAAGGAAAAAATAATGTCGTGGCCGATGCTCTCTCCAGAAGGCCTCATCTTAGCTCATTGTGTGAGCTTACCACAGATTGGAGAAACATGTTGCTTGCTGATTATGCCAAAAATCAGTTTGCAACCAGCATTCTGGAAGGTACTTTCCATGATGAAAGGTACCAAGTGGTTGAGG
>VDFB02188426.1:0-47432 GCA_007258455.2 Sequoia sempervirens
GGAGCTTTGAATGATAATGACAGGTAAGTGGATGAGAGAGTGAAAAAGGTAAGAACTCACTGTGCAAAAGTTTTTTTTTGTGAAGAATATACAATAAGTTTGTGAAGATAGAGTAGAATGGAACTACATTCAAGAGTAATGTTTTGAATTGCACAGAAGGGTTTTCTTGGAGAATTACTTACCCTTGAGTTATCAGAAGATAGTGGACAAGATGTCAGTAAAGAATCTTGTTGCTCATACATACACCAGCCTAAAATATGTTTTTCTATAGCAATTAGAATCTTGCAAAAGAATGGATTGTTCATATGCAAAGGTTTAAGTATATGTAGAGGTTTTCCTATAATAGTCATTCTTGTATGTATTATTAAAAGGTCGATCAAGTGAGATTGGAGATTGAAATATCTTTGGTTCTTTTGGAGAACTATATTTTGATTGAAGAGATGTTGATAGGGAAAATATGTTTTTTAAGATGATGCTGACATTAAAGAGTTGTATCCTTTGTCAGAATAGTATTAACATGCTTTGATAAGTGAGAGGATCTTTGGTGAAGTTTTGATTATGCAATGATTTGAAGTGAAATAGGGTAACCCCCTTTATTCTTTTGTTTTCCTTCTGAAGATTGTCAATGTGACATGGAGTTTTTCTAGTGAGGCATGTATTGCCAGTGAGGCTTGTTGTAGTGCTAGTGAGGTATAGAAACTGTATTCAACAAGTTTTAGCCAGTAAGGCTTAATAGAGAAAATGTTTAGAGTGGTTTTTTCACCTTGATAGGGTTTTTCCACTCATAAATCTTGTGTTTTGTTTATTCTTGATGGTGTGTCACATTATTCTTGATTGTTTATTCATGATTCAGATGTTATGCTTTGATTTGCATATCTTCATGATTTTCATAACATATACTGTCTAGGGTCTTTGAATAATCTAGTGTATTAATTTTTGGAATTGGTTCTATTTGACCACTAATTCACCCCTCCTATTCTCAGTGGTCATGTACTCCAACAGGGGATGATATGGGGGTGTTGATGATTAGTAATACCTTAAAGTATTGATACACATGTATGGATACCATTGTGGGCCACTTTCTCAGTGCATAATGAAACCCATGAATTCTATTGAACATAATTGTGATAGAGGTATTGGTGTGGATATCATGATTGAAGTTTCATTTGAGACATGCTTTCAAATATCATGCTTCATACAAGGCATCCAACTAAATATACATAAGCATGGACCCTTACACCCCAATGTTCAAAACAAATGGATACAAGGACAATGATCATGACCATAAGGGGCAGAGGCATAAGGGTAACTCATGAGTAAGATGCAAACAAAGGTTGTAGTCACCATGATAGCATAAGTATGACAATGAAAATCTATATTTCTAGACTTCGAGTGAAATCATTATTAGTGATCACAAGAATATTCCAAATCATGCATCATCGTGCAAGATCAATAATAGTGGTTGCTGGAACAGTACCCAGGATGGACAGTTATATTTTGGTTGTCTAGAAATACAGAATAGTGGGTGTAATTGTCTGTTGTGACCTTTTCACACATCATCCCCATTCAAAATGGGGACCCCCCTAATTTTTTCTCCATTCCCATCTTTTGGCTTTGGTTTTGCTGCTATCTCTCTTGGTTATGCCTGTCTTTTCTGGGGATGTGCCCATCTTTGAGCTTAAATTGAAATTTTGGATAAGTTTGTCAAATTAGGGTTTTGAATCTTTAGGCTAGTTTGAGGTTAATTTAAGTGAGAAAATCAAGATTTGAGCTTGGTACTATAATCAGAAGGCTTCCAATAGGTTCCCAACAAAATTTCACTAAATTCTGACAACTTGCCATTTTTAGCAGTCCTGACTCTGAAAGCCATTTTTAGGGTTTGCACGCATGCTTTTTCAATGCATGTATGGAGAATATTTTTGGGTTTTTTGAGACCTTCACAATGATATAACATGCAAGCCAAGGTGATGAATTTCAACTATTTTGACTCCAGGAGCCATTTTTAGGGTTTGCATGTCTAATTTTTTGATGCATGTCAGGATATTCTTTATGGGTTTTGTTGATGTTTTTTTTATGCACTTCTCAACACAGGCAGTGCATATGTGCACTACCTCTCTTGAAAGACAATCCTCCACAATCATATTGCATAACACTATCCAAAGATCTCTAATGTCAGGTCTTGATAGTGCTTGGAATATCTCAGTTGATGCTATGTGATTTGTTGGAATCACAAGGTGGACTTACGGATGAGTTACAAAGCGTGGGAAGTTGGATCTACAAATGGAGTTCTTAGGATGGGAGACTTGTTGTGCATTTGTTGTAGGTTCAAATAGCAGTCTTGAACTCCATTTCATCATTGGATTTGACTTTACAATGTGCAATGAACCTTAGCATAGGTCACTCATTAAAAAAAAGGAAAAAGGGCAGGGAAGAGAGAAGGTTCTTGGATCTGAAACTATGAATGAACAGTGACAATGGTCGCTGCTACAATAGAAAGGCTTCCTAAACTAGGTTTTGCTTGACCAAGATAAACCTACAACTACACAAAATGAATGCAATCTCCTAAGGTTTGCTAATTTTTAGATTGCACATGCACATCATGAACATGCAATTGAACTAAGTTGCAACATTGGAATAAAGAAGCCCATGCTAAATTTGCACATCAGCTTGTCATCAACAAGTGGTAAAAGTATGGGTTGAAAACTTATCAAATACTATAACAGCAACACCATCATGATAGCCATTCAAAAATCTACAACTAAAACTACTATGGAGGTAGAACCATGCATGCAAGATGAGAAAAATCAAAGAGAACATCCATAAAATCATGCAATGTTGTCTTCTATTACTGCAAATGCTTTTTACAACAGCTCTCCAACCCTTACAAATGAGGGGAAAGCCCCTATTTATAGTTTTCCAAAGCCAAAATGAATGGCTAGGATTAATTTCCAATGAATGGCCTAGATTTGATTACATTAGGGTTTCACCTACCCCCATTATTCAGCAGTTAAAAATACATTCCTTGTCTTTTCTCTGTTTTGTCATCTAGTGCTCAGGTGTTGTAGCAATTTCGTCATTTAGCTGATTGCCCTTTTACTATAGTCGAAACTACCTGAAAGCCACCTTTGCTAATGCATTTGCAACATTCTTCATTGGATCAAACGAGCCCGTCGATGATTGGCATCAATGGATTGGTTGCCCCTGATTCGGGCAGACAACTCCCTTATGCTCTCTTCAAGACCACCCCCTTGCATTTTTATCATTGGATTTCTTGGCACATGCCTTCTTCCAACGCTGACCCTGTTGGTGGGTGCTAAGGGGAGAGGTGAACATGAAATAAATGGTAACAGGAGCTATGTGCATTCCTTGTTCATCTTTCTCAATGGGTCTCCTCGACTAACCCGCGGTAGGCTTCTTCTTTAATCCCCGTGATACATGGCGTCGTGGCGCTTTCTTACACAAATCATGGAAAATGTTATCCAAATCTTGCAAAACTTTGCTAGATCCATCCATGCATCATCAAAGATCATAATGTTCATATTTGGAACTCATTTGGACCATAAACATAAAATGTGGGCCTGGCGGGGCGTTAAACTATAGTGGACAACAAACCGAAGGGAAGTTCCCCAACCTCACAAAACATAGCAAAACCGGAGATTTCAATTATAGCGCATGGGAAAAGGGGAAGGAAGAGTGCCCAGAGAAAATTCCTTAAGATTGGACTGATTTGAAAAAACTGGAAGCTTGGAAGGGGAAAGGCGGAAGGTCACCGCCCTTTTGAAAAGGCAATGAGCACATGGCGGCCCAAAAGGAAAGTCCCAGATGACGACAGAGGGGTGGAGTCCCAGAAATGGCCATGGAGGGATGAAGTCCCGTAAATAAAGCCACAGAGGGGCCGACTCGAGGCCGGTCGTGGTCCACAAATGTTCAAACGGCCACGAGGGACGAGTCCCCGGAAATAGCCACAAGAGGGGTCAATACCGCCAGTCAATTTGATGTTCAAATGGCCATGGAGGGATAGAGCGCCTTGAAAATAGCCACAGAGGTGGTTAGTTTTGTAGGGTCAATATCGACGGTCCACAGATGGTCAAAACGTGGCCAGAGAGGGACAAAGTCTCAAATAGCCACGAGGGGATGGGTTTTAGAGGCTAGGTCATCGAGGGCTTCTGATGGATGTTCCAAAATAACCACGTATGGACAAGTCCTTAAAATGCCATAGAGGTCTGCCCTAGGAGTACAGCTCATCTGGTCCACGGTGATGTTCAAATGTACAAAGGATAGAGTCCTGCAAACAACCACGGAGGGGCCAAGTTCCGTGAGGGGTCAGTCAATTCCATGAATGTTCAAAACAACCAAAGAGGGACAGAGTTCTGGAAGAAAATTTCTGAAACCCCTGAAACTTAACGAAACGTTGGCAGTTCACTTAGGCACCACAAAAACATCCCAAATCCACAAGAAACTTGTCCCCAAAGTAAAAATGGAAAGCATTGTCGAGGGTCCACAGATGTTTCATAAAATGTTAAAGATGTAGTTTCGAAGGAAAGTCTAAACCCCCAAACTTAACAAAACCTTGATTTAAACCTTTGGCAGCTCACTTAGGCAACTACTAATAAACATCTCTAAATCCACAAGAAACTTGTCCCCGTGAGTCAAAAATGTGGAAAAAAGTGAATCGAGCGATCAGGGACCAAGCCAGCAAGAACAAGACAAAAGGCAGAAAAGGGACGGGGGACTTTATTTCTCCGCAGATTTGAATACCCCAAGTATGTGAATTTGGTTAGGGGGATTTGATTGTTTGAAGGCACATGACCAATTTGGGCTAGGAAAATGGGGCATGCAAAATAAGACAGGAGCAAAGTAGCCTTTGTCGAGGAAAAAGGGGGTCCCTGCCTATGACAGGGCATGTGTGCAAAACATGCACAACAGATTTTTCTAGAACTTCACAACGATGTGACATGCAAGACAAGCTGATCATTTTTTAGGAACTTACTATTTTTAGCAAGTGCTTGCATGCAGACCAATTTTATGGGTTTTTTTGGGTTTTTTGAAATCTCCTAGGTAGTATAACATGCAAATGCATCCGACAGTTGGTTGGTCACTTTTTCAAGAATTTACTATTTTTAGTAGGTTCACTCTAGTAGCTCCCTAGCACTTCAGTCTCATGAACAGATCAACATGCAATAGAAATGGGGTCAAACAGAAGTCATTTGAGGCGCATGCAAGTCAGATTAGGGTTTCCAACTTTAGGACTCAAAATGAGGGGTAAAACTCGAGAAAACTAAAAAATTGATGTATCCTACCATGGTCAACATCCTTCAAGCAATCCACTGGTGAAATTTGAGCGCAATCTGAGTACTTACTATTTATAGTAAGTCACCTCCAGAATTGGGCTATAAATAGTAGGTCAACACAAAGCACCAGGGTGAACAGGTCAAACAGGTTATGAGGATCCCATGGAGCAAATTCCAAGTGAATCGGGGTTGCAGAAGTATGGAAATCAGGAGATTTACTAAAAATAGAAAGCTAGGGCGAACCAATTGCAAAATTGGCTAAGTGTTCAAACAGGTTCAAAGTCATTAAAAAAATGGAAGTATCACCTGTCATATGCGCCATAGGCATCATGGAGGCCTGAAAAATTTCTAAGGCATTGAAAATTCCTAAACCACCCCTCATATGTGCCCTTGATGGAGGAGGCTAAAGAAAAATCTCTAAGGCATAAAAAATTCCCTGACACACCCTTAAATGCGCCCAACGTGGAGAGGAGGTGCAAGAAATTAGCTAAGGCAAGTGAAAACTGGCAGGACACCCCATGAAATGTGCCCAACTTGGAGGATGATGAAGAAAAAATTCCTAAGTCATGAGAAAATCCTCCACCACCCTCCAAATGCGCTAGCAAGGAAATTTTTTAAGTGTTGCAAAGTGGAAGCAAGACCTCCCAAATGTGCACAATCTTTTCAAGAAAGCACAAAAATCTATAAGTCTAAAAAGTGGAAGCTCCCCCCTTGAAATGCGCCCTTTCCATCAAGGAAGAAGTTTGAGATTTTTCTAAGTGTTGAAGTGGAAGCAGGACCTAGCAAATGCACCCAAGTTGAAAGGGTGGCATGGATTTTCATCTAATTGTTGGAAAATAGAGGCACCCCCTCCAAATGCACCCTTTCCATCAAGGAAAGTTTAGGAATTTTAGTCTAAGTGTTGAAAATGTAAGTAGAGGGTCCCAAATGTGGCCAAGGTTGTGGGGTGAGTTGAAAATTTTCTAAGTATCACAAGATTGAAGAACGCCCCCTAAAATGCGCACTTGATGAGGAGTTGACTTGCAAATTTTGTTCTAAGGTGTTGAACTGGAAGAAGGACCTCCCAAATGTGCCCAGCTTGAAGAGGTAACTAGAAAAAATTTCTAAGTCGTGGAAAAGTGGAAGACGACCCCCCTAAATGCGCCCTTCAAGGAGACTGACTTGAAATTTTTCTAAGTGTATAAATTGAAGCTCAAGGTGGTGAATGCGCCCAAGTTGTAGGGTGATGAAATTTGACTTTCCTAAGTATGCCCAAGTGAGCTAGAAAACACATGAAAATTTTCTAAGTGATGGGAAATGAAACCACCACCTCTCAAGTGTGCTCTTGAAGTGAGAAAATGTGGTAAAAATGAACCTTAGTGATAAATATTTTTCAAGGGTAGAAAAATTAAATGTACCCCTTCACATATATACACATAAGGTAGCTAAAAAAAATATTTTATGAAGGGAAATTTTTCTAGGTCTTGGAATTTTTTTGAGGGGAATAGTTTTGAAGTTCTCCATACCTTACCAGAGATTTTAAAGTGGAGATTTTAACTGGGTGCATGGTTGATGAAATTCTCTAGATAAATTAAAATATTTTTATGGCGGGGAAATAAAATGAAAAATGCCTAAGTCTTTGTGATCAACTTTTTATAGCGCCTGACAAGTGAATTTTATTGAAATGTTAATGGGGGTGAAATTTTAAATTTTCAATATAATAAGTGTTGCAAATTTCCAGAGGAGGGTAAATTTGAACTTCTGTAGAGAATTAATGAGTCTGCTAAAATAAGCTTTCTTCTAGAAGTTGAAGACTCAGTTATAAAAGCTAGCAAAATTTTCATTTCTCCTCACAACTGCAAGTGAAAACAATTGAAGTGTGAAGGGAAGTTGTTGAAGTGAGCTAGCTTGGGGCAGAATTTTTGTAAGTGTCAGAGAATATTGCTGAAAGTATTGAACATTGAAATCAGGCTGCTAAAAGAATTGAGGTTTGAAGATAGAAATTTTGATGTTGCAGGAACTTCTTTTTCGAAGTGAACTCCATATTCTCACCATCCCAAGGTTGTTTATTTTCTAAGATTGAATTTCTAATGACTATCTTTCATCTCTGCAAGATGGCTAAAGAAAATGGAGGTGCGGCTGCAAGAGATACAAATACTGAATCCAACAAGGAAAATGCATCCAGGAAAGCATTAATCAAGAAGCTAAGCAAGACATTCCTTCCAGAGTCAAAGTTTTCTTCGAAGTTAGGAAAGTTGACTGATACAAAACTTGGATCTTTCAATTTGGAGGCTTTTAGAAGACGAATGTTGGGGATAGGAGGCCATAAACCATCAGTTACTTTGCACAATATCATAAAAAGTGGACTTTATGCAGTTGCTAGTTTTCCACCAGCAATTGAATGTCTAGAGTTGATTATGGAATGTGCTAATCATTACAACTCAGAGTGAAGAACTATCGTTTCACCTGACAGCAAGTTGTTTTCCAACCTCACACCTAAAGCTATTAGAGAAGCATTTGGAATTCCTGCCTATGAGAAGATGGTTTACAAAACAAGAGAAAGAGCTGGAAGAATGTATGCTTCTACATTTGAAAGGTGTGCTGATATGATAAACTCTCGTTGGATGAAAAAGCCTAAGCCTACTCGCACGAAGCTGCTACCAAAACAGATAATTTTAGATGACTTGAAGCAAGAATATTGTGACCTGATTATGATGCTCAACAGAGTTGGAGGGAGCCCCCAATCATTCATCTTTGAGCCTTGGATGTTTTACTACATCAACCTTGTGTTGGAGGGAAAAGAACATGTTGACTGGGCGATAATGATCAACAACAATTTGCATGAACAACTCAGAAGTTTGAGGAGAACGAAGACATTTTATATGAGCTCATATATCATCTATATGCTGGCTCGAATGAAAAAAGTACAGGGGGATATCATACAAGGAGTTGATTGGGTGTGGTTCTCAACAATTCAAGATTCATGAAGCTTGTCCATAGTTGCACTTGACAAGCACTTCTCACTACAAAAGAGTCAATGATGCCTTCACGATGCACATAATGAGGACACTTCAACAAAGAACTCATCACAGAATATCAAAGGAATCTTAGGAGTTGATTGAGAGGTACAGGTGTTGGTTTATCCAATTTCCAAAATTCACTTACATTAGGCTGCAGGGGTTTTCATCATATCCTTACATATTGCCCCGATACCCCACAAATAGAATTTTGATGCTAGAAATATCTAGGCAGCTCATTGCCTATAATAAGATTTAGAAGAAGAAAAATAAAGGAGGAATTGACTTCCCTATCATCATGGGAAATTCAGATGAAGTTTGTCCTACATTGTAGGTAGCTAAGGAAGTAGAAAATGAGCTTCAATTTTTCCACCTTTCTTATCATACTAGTAGGCAGTACTATGATCCTCATAGGAATATCAGATGGATATTGGCTAAGGAATTTAGACATAAGGCACACATTAAAGATTTCTGGGCAAGTGCGTTGGATGAAGCTGAAGTGAGGAGAAGGATGTTTTTGAGGATACCATTGGGCATGATTAGGGAATGTGAAATTGTTTTGGTGCCAAACTAGGTAGATGAAGATGTGAATGTTATGCAAGCTGATTATGAGATAGTGAGGAATACACCACTCCCACTTCTGGATTGGTCAGAGCCAAATATTATAGATTTGGATACACTTTGCATACCAGTCTTGACATTCACGAGAGGTTGGGTGGAGAGGCATGTGAATAGGCTTAAGGGCAAGTCAATTCCTCTTACTTATAGCTTAATGGGAGATCATAGGCCGCCAACTGTTAGGAAGAGGAAACAGGTTGCTCAAGCTCCAGAGCCACAAAGAAAAGAACCAGTCTAGCTGGAGCCTTAAAGAATTGAGGAGGCATCACATACGCCATTGAGGACTCACTCTCCGAGTGTGCAGGAAGTTTCACTATTTGCATATCAGAGAGTGAGTTTGAATGAAGAACAAGAATTACAGGAGGCAAATCAGCCACCTCATAGGGAATCCATTAGTTAAAGTGTCAACGCACCTATAAGAGAGAACCAACAGGAAGAGGAGGAAGAAACTACCATGGATACTCACTTCCAGCATGAGATTGATGCAGCATTAGAGGATGACACTACTATGGGGCAAGAGGCCCAAGGTTCGAGAGATACTCATCCTATATAGATTGATGAGCTTCATCAGAATGACGATAGAGAAGAAGTTCATGAAGAGGAAGCAAGGGATGAACAACTATTCATTATTTCTGACTTGCAGCAGGTGGTACTAGATTGGCTAAGGGTAGGATGAGAAGGGACCCCATTGAGGAAAATGATCCAATAATTGAGATGGGAGAATTTCTGAGTAGGATTAGTGCACCTCCAAAGAAGAAGAAGGTTAGAAAGTTCTCAAAGATCTCAACAAATGAAGATGGCTCTCGCATGCTTCACGTGGTTGTACCTAGGGTCGAGTGTGATTGAGATGAGGCTATTCTAGAGAACTATGTGATCACTATCATGGAGTTGGGCCACCCTATTGGAACACAGATAATTGAAGAATGTGATAACTCCTATAGGCAATCAAGGATAGGCTGCTCCAAATCGAAGGAAAGTATAAAAGATTGAAGAAGGAGCACAAAACATTGATTGGTTATGTACACCACTTGTCTCGTCCTTGTGGACAAGAGAATCTAGAAATTGAGCTCCCAGCTGAGTTCCCTAGAGAATCAATTAGCGGCTTGGAGGACTTGAGGAGGATGGCGTCAGAGGTAGATAAATGGGTTGCTAATTTTCATGTTGAGACGAAGAAGTTTATGGAAAATCTTGCTCATTCCTATCAGCAGGCCTCTAGCATCATGGTACAAATGGACATAGTTGAACAGGTTTGGGGTGAGGCTCACATCTATCAGAACAAGGTTGTTCTTCGTCTAGAGGCTTTGATGCATACGCCCTTGCAAACTTTGGTTGAGGGAGGCATAATTCAAGAAGGTGATAGGTATGACTTTACTAGCTAGTATTCTTCAGTGGTCACGGGCCAAGGTTTCTTTGACGCAGCACAAGCATATTCAGCCAGAGTAAAAAAGGCTATGGTGAATATCCTTGACAGAGTCCTGAACACACTTGAGGCTATCTTTTCTAGGAGACTGACTTCTAAGGAGGTGACTGCAAATGGTTTGAAGAGTAGATTGGGGCCTTTCTTTTCAGAGGTGAAGACTTTTGTTCAGGATGATTTTGAAAATACCTCAACCTTCTCTAGCATTATCTAGAATACTTAGGATGCTCTAGTTGCTTGGAGAAAATTTTGTACTCGACATGGGAAAACAGTTACAGTGCTAGAGTTTCAGCTTGATCACATCTCGCCTATTTTAGTTAAGGAAGTTGAGGTTGTGCTGGCTAGATTCGTTAAATTTACAGTCAAGAGGAAAGAAAATGGAAACTCCCTTCTGGATGATGATCTTCTAGAAGATGATGGTGGGAATTAATTGCCCATGCTATTTCGAGAGTGAGTGGGAATCTTTTGGCTCATTTATTGCCCCACTCTTCTTTGTGGCGGTTTTTAGGGTGAATATTTGTTAGGGCTGAAGTGGCACGATCTAGGCCATCCATCTGATTGTAATCTGAGCCATCCATTGGACCTGGCTAGCTATGAAAGGGGCATCCCCCCTCATTTGTGATTCATTAGATTAGCGATCATAGAATAGCAGAGCATAGAGAGACAGTTAGCATAGTTTGATAAAATAGCATAGATTGAAGAGGAAGGAAAGCTTTCTCATTGAATGCTTTGTAAGAAGTTGTTGTGAAGACTCTCATAATAAAAATAGTTTTCATTGATGGTGATTTCATCTTTTGTTGTGAGTAGCTAGCAAGGCTCCTTCGTCCTTCCGAATCACTTAGCATTTAAAGTAGAACTTAAAGTAGAATAAATTTTATTTCATGCAAGTAGATAGTAACTGTGGAATGTGGTGTTTAATCTGAGTAAGCTTCGCTTATCCATACCACTAGCAGGATCACTGACGGTGTGTTCACCTTGCATGGTCGACTAGAACGTTGTGTACTTAACTTCAATTATAGTTTGAATGTTGGTATGTGTCGTTATGATGGTATCTTCATGTTAAGTCATGATTTGAATATCTTTAGTTACCTTAGATTGCACCGACTTCATGGAAGCTGTCTGAAGTGAGGCAAAGCAAAGTCTGGTTGAATTTTTCTCAAGTTGATCCCCACATCCTGCACTTAGGTTAGGACATAAATTTTCTAATCCCTGCAGCCATTCAATTCTACACTTTTCTAGTTAGTATTAGGAAATTTGTACTTCATTTGCAAATCCTTTGAACCACATGAAAACCCTTTAGTCTGTTGTCTGCTGTTGAACAATTACTTAAGTCCCCTTATGATACCAACAAATCACAATGAACCAATTGGATATATTCCACTGCATAAAAGGAACTTGGAGTTGAACACATGAACTTTCTTGCAATCTTAGCATGTTGGATACTTTTATCAAGAGAGAATAGAGTAGTCGTTGGAAACTTTATTCTATTGTTTGGTGTGGTCACAAAACACACATCAACAGGAATTGGCCCTAGAAGGAGGGCCTTAATAGCTACAACATATAGTTACCTTGAAGTAGAAAGGGTTTCATCATAAAAAGTTTTATTGGAGAAAATTATCATGAATCAAGATGGTGCTACCACATAAAGAAATATTTCCAATGTTGCAACTAAATTTAGGATTCAACAATGATCAAGAGGACATTTTTTTAGGGTTGAACAATCTTGTGTGGCTAATGAAGAGGAGATTTGATGAGTATATGCGAACCTGCTTTGTGTTTGAGGAAGAAGAAGAAAAGGCTATTTGAATTCAAGTTTATATTGAAAGAGACTTGCTTTATCAGAGACAACCACTTGCTCCAGCGCATCGCCAATAGAAGAAGTAGCTACATCCTGGATCGTATTAGCTCATTTTCTCTAGACAAGTTGAAAAGAATTTTGAGGTCTACACCCAATTCATCCAATGACTTTGTGGAATTAGAGCCACCTACAAGAGCAAGGAGGAAGAACGAAGGTCGATGAAGCAAAGAAGTTCAGTCAAGTGAAGAATTTTCATCAAACGAAGAGGTTCAGTCAAGCTAAGAAATTGGAGAAGAAATTTCTAGTTTATTCAAAACTCCACCTAGCACTTCAAGGTCTGTTCAACCGAGACTAGTTCAAGTCACTACACTAGTAGTCATTCAACAACAATAGCTCATCCAGCCTATTAATCAACAACAACAACCAATTCAAGCTATTGTACACCAACAACAGCTAGCCCAAGTTATTGTATATCAGCGGTGACAACCAGTTCAAGCTATGGCTCAACCAGGAGGTCAACTGGCTCCAAATGGTGCTATGTGGTTGGTTAGCAACCCGTCTCCACTAGATTTTGTTGAATACAATGACATGCCAAAGAATCCAGAGATTTTCTACACTAAGTTCCATGTCAACAATGTGAATCGCACTGTCGAGGACCATATCAAGATGTTTGAAGATCACTTACGCAATAGGAAAATTGCATATGTAGACGTGGCTTGCAGGATATTTCCATATTCCTTGGGAGAAGAGGCTCATTATTGGTTTATTCACTTACCGATCGGGTCAATAGGTCACGGGAGCAAATGAAAGATGCCTTCATCAGGAAATTTGGCATACCTATTACTCTTGTAGAGATTTATCATTAGTTTGTAGAAGTGAGAAGGCAGGACAGAGAACCCATTCACGCATTCAATAATAGGTTTCAGAAGGCTCTCACAAGGTTGTGTGATCCGTATGTTGTTGTTGATGCTCGGACATAGGGTGAAATAATAGAGGGTACAATAAGATAGGAGTAGAAGGGGATAATGAAACATAGGATGGACTAATAGATATTAGTGGGATGGGCTAGGAGGGGATCATGGAAAATAGGGTGGACTATTAAATGTTATTGGGTTGGGATTAGGAAGGAATAAAGGAACATAGGGTGAATTAGAAGATAATGGGACATGATCAAGAGGGGATAATGGAACATAGAATGGACTAGTAGAGATTAATTGGATGAGATAAGATGGGATAATAAAACATAAGGTGAACTATTAGAGGTTAATGGGATGTGATTAGGAGGGAATATTAGAACATAAGGTGAATTAGGTGGTGTCTAAGGTTTGAATATAGGACATGAAGTGGGAACTTGAGGTGTGTAGTAATAATGTATAAGAGATTTGGTCAATATGAGCAGAAGGAAAGTTTTCTTGTAAGGATATGTGTATAAGATGAAATATGGAGGAAGGTGGTATAATATATAAGGTGTTCAAGATTGGGATATGTGATATAAAATGGTTAAAATATGTGTGATGATAGGAATGGAAGAATGAAATGGATGTTGAATGGTAAATATATTTAGGATCTCACAAAACCAACCAAGCATGACATCCTCTAATAGATATGGAAAATAAGACATCATGGTAGATTCCTTACAACATATTCCATTCACATCGCATGTCATATACTCTTCATGATTGGTTAAAATGTGTGGTGAGAAGGATGATACAAGTGATAGGTTATGGGATGGTGGAGGGTAAGAGTTAACTTGGTTGAAGGGATGAGGTAGCCTAAAAATGAGCATGAAAGAAACTATGTGAGAGATGATTTCCCACTATGATCTTGTAATGTCCCCATTTTAGCCATACGCTCTTCTGTGATTGATAGCCTATTTCCAGAGGCCCGTAGGCTAGTTAGAAATGGAAATTAGAGTTTCCTATTTTATAGGAGGTTTTTTTGTGACCTTTTCACACATCACCCCATTCAAAATGGGGACCCCCTAATTTTTGCTCCATTCTAGTCTTTTGGATTTGGTTTTGTCTCTCTGTCTCTATCTCTTTTTTGTTGTCTGCCTTTCCGGGGATGTGCCCACCTTTGAGCTTAAACGTGAGATTTTGGCTAAGTATGACAATTAGGGATTTCCTTTTTCCAGCCAGTTTGTAGCCAAATGGAGTGAATAAGTTGAAATCTGAGTTTGGCAATTCAGTAAGCATGCTTCCAGTAGGGTCCCAGCAAAATTTCATCGAATTCTGACAACTTACTATTTTTAGTAAGTACCTAATTTGGGGAATTTTCTCAACACTTTTGAAGTTCTATCTGTCACACTGCATCCAAGACACGTCAAACTACTTTTCTACAAAATTTGAGCCAGATCTGACAACTTTCCATTTTTAGCAAGTATCACCTTCAGAAGCAGATTTTAGGGTTTGCATGTGAAGTTCTTTAGTGCATGTCTGGAGATTCTTTCTGGGTTTTCTGAGACCTACATAGTGATATAACATGGAAAATGAGATGATGACTTTCAATACTTAGCCTTTAGAGGCTATTTTTAGGGTTTTCATGTTGGAATTTTATACGCATGTCTAAACATTCCTTGTGGGTTTTTCAAGGGCTTCGCAGTGGTATAACATGCAGACCAAGATCAAGAATTTTTTAGGAGCCATCTTCAGAGGCCATTTTTAGGGTTTGCATGTAGGACTTTTCAGCGCATGTTAGGTTATTCTTTATGGGTTTTTCGAGAGCTATGCAGTGATGTGACATGCAAGCAGAGATGATCACTTTTCAGAGACTTACTGTTTTTAGCAGGATCATTCCGACAGCTGTCTAACACCTCAGTATCACAAATAGAGAAAAGTGCAACAAAAATGAGGTCAAATGGAGGTCATTTGATCAACATGCAAGTCAGATTAGGGTTTCCAGCTTCGAGACCCAAAATGAGGGGTCAAATGCCATAATTTTTGAAAACCAGTGTATCCCACTGCTATCAGTATCTTTCAAGCTATCCACTGGTAAAATTTGAAGGCAATCTGAGCACTTACTATTTATAGTAAGGCACTCCAGAAATAGGCTATAAATAGTAAGTCAGCAATAGGCGCTAGTGTGAACAGGCAAGTCATCCCATCAGAGTCACACCATTCAAATTTCAAGTCAAACGGAGTTGGGGAAGTCATGAAACTAAGCACTTACTATTTATAGTAAATCACCTCCAGAAACATGCTATAAATAGCAAGTCAACACGAGGTGGTAGTGTGAAAGGATTAACTAGATCATGAAGGTCCTATGGAAAAAATTTCAAATCAATCCAAGCTTCAGAGGTATGAAAATCAGAGGACTTACTAAATATAGTAAACGAGGGCGAGCAAGCTAAAATTTCCTAAGTCTGAGAAATTTCCTTCACCCCCTGTGAAATGCGCCCAAGGTAAAGCTAGTAGAAGGATGGAAAATTTCAAATTTTGATAAATCCTACTCAGCCCCCAAAATGTGCCCTCAAGGAGAAGAAGCCATGAAAATTTTTCTAAGTCTGAAGTTAAATCCTCCTCAGCATGCCAAATGCGCCCTGTTATGGTGTGAGGCTAAGACAAGTTTCCAAGGCATTGATAAATCCTCCTCCTACCCCTAAATGCGCCCTCATCTCAAGATGGAGTGTGGAAAATAGTTAAGTATTGGATTATTCTTGCATGACCCCCAAAATGTGCCCACTCTTCATGAAGACACATAAAAAGTTTCCAAGGAAAAAGTTAAATCCTCCTTGACCCTCAAAATGCGCCCATGTTAGGTGTGAAGCCAAGACAAGTTTCTAAGGCATTGAAGTCAAAGTTCCTTCACCACCCCCAAAATGCACCCAAAGTACAAGGTGATATGGATGAAAAAGTGGCTAAGGCATGGTTAAATCCTTCATGACATGTGAAATGCGCCCAAATGAGCTAGGAAAAGGACAAAAAGTGTTGACTTCCTCCTTGACCCTTTGAATGCACCCATGTTAGAATTTAAGTCATGGCATAAAATAAGGCATTAGAAGTTAAATCCCCCTCCATATGCTAAATGTGCCTAAGTGCAAGGTGATGAAAAATGACTAAGGTGTGGTTAATTCCACCTTGACCTGTCAAATGCGCCCAAGTCTAAAGTGGAGTCAAGATAAGCTCTAAGGCGTTAATTCCTGCTTGATATGTAAAATGCACCCAAGGATATTGAGGTGTTAGCTATGTGAAAATATTCTAAGTATTGTAATTCTTCCACCTTGACATGCTATATGCGTCATGACTAGAGAAATATGAATGGAGAGAAATATTTAAGGTGAAATTCAAAATTTCCTCCTTGACCCCTTATATGCACCCATGCTGGTGATGAGACTTGAAAGTTTTTCTAAGGCATAAAATTTCACCTCTAGAGAAATATGCCTAGGCTTGAGTAAGGTGGTGAAATTCACTGAGGCATGGATAAAATTGGCAAGGATGGGTCAAAATATACTAGCTTCATGAGGTTGATAAAAATTGTCAAGGCCAAGCAAGAAAAATACACCCAGAGTTGATGAATGAAGATAAATTTTGAAGAAAATATTTTTCTAAGGTTAAAATTCAAAAATTAAATGTACCCCTTCATTTGTAGACACATGAATTCAACGCTTTCTGAAGGGAATTTTCTTCTGGGTATTGGACATCTTCAACAAGGAATTGATTTTAAAGTCTTCCACAGCTTGCCGAGGATTTTGTGATGAAGATTTTTTATGGGCGCCTGAATAATGAGATTTTCAAAAGGAAAATTTTAAAAAAATTCTAAGGAAAGAATGAAAAAGATGTTGTTGAAGATAAAATGCATTGACTGATGAATTTGAAGTTGATTGCCTAGATGATTTTGATCAAAATTCTTCATGAAAGTGAATTTTCTTGAGCCAAAGATGGATGAAATTCAAATGTCAGAGCCTCAGCTGGTGAAGTAAATTTCTTAAAGAGGATGTAGTTGAATTTTTTTTTTTTCAAAAGATGATTTAAAAATGCTAAGTACGCCTTGACTAGTGAAGATGAATCTTCTTGAAATTCTAGAAGGTCAAATATTCTAGATGCTAGACGCCAAGTGTTACAACTACCTGAGGAGGGAAATTAATTCTAGGGAAGTAGTGGAAATTTAATAAACTAGCTAAAATTGGCTTCTTCTAGAATTTGACTTGGCTATATGTGAGTTGTTTCATTTTTCTCCATCAGCCTATGATTCAATTGAGCTCCGGAAGTGAAGATTGGTCAGCTAAAACTTGGTGAAGAAGTGCGAACTTGGGCTCTAGTTGAGAGTTTGTTAGAAGCTGAAGTTGAGCTTTAAGTGCAAATAAAATTGAAGCGAGGAGTGGCTGAAGTGAAGTTGGCGATTTTCTCTAAGTGTGAAGTTGTTGAAACTAGCTTGGAAAATTTTCTAAGCATTGAAAGTTCAAAGTTTTGCGGGAAGTGTTGAGGTTTGAAGATGAAATATGTGTTGCAACTTCTGCTTTCAAAAATCTACCGGCAGCCCCTATGAGATTTTATTTTTCTAAGTTAAATTGCTAATGATTATTTGTTGTTTTTGTAGAATGGTTGAAGTAAGAGCAACTGGCAGAGAGAAAAATGCTAAATCTAGCAAGGCTAATGCATCTAGACAGGTGGTGATTAAGAAGCTGAGCAAGTATTTCCTACCAGAGTCAAAATTCCCTTCGAAGTTGGGCAAGTTAGCTGATACTAACTTGGGTTCTTTCAACATGGAATCTTTCAGAAGTCAAATAATGGGAATTGGAGGCCATCGTCCTTTGATCACATCTCAAAATATCGTCAAAAGTGGACTATATGTAGCTACTAGTTTTCCACCAGCCATTCAGTGTCCGAAGCTGATTATGGAGTGTGCTAACTGTTACAATCCAGACTGAAGGACTATCACTTCACCTGATGGCAAGTTGTTGGCCAACCTCACGCCTGCAGCTATTGGCAAAGCATTTGGAATTCAATCACACAAGAAAATGATTTACAAGAAAAGAGAACGTGTTGAGTGGATGTATGCTTCAACATTTGAAAGATGTGCTGATATGATTAACTCTCGTTGGATGAACAAGCCAAAGCCCTCTCGCACGAAGTTGCCGAGGCAGATAATTTTAGATGATCTAAAGCAAGAATACTATGATTTGATTATGATGCTCAGTAGAGTTGGAGGTTGTCCCCAGGCATTCATCTTTGATCCTTGGATGTTCTATTATATCAACCTCATGCTAGAAGGGAAGGAGCATATTAACTGGGCAGTGATGATTAGTGATAATTTGCATGAGCAGCTCCGTAGTTTGAGGAGGACAAAGACATTTTATATGGGCTCATACATCATCTACATGTTGGATCGTATGATGAAGTACATGGGAATATCATACAAGGAGCCAATTGGATGTGGCTCTCATTAGTTCAAGATCCATGAGGATTTTTCGTAGCTATACTTGACAAGTACATCCCATTACAAGAGAGTCAATGATGCCTTCAATATGCACATAACGAGATCACTTCAGCAAAGGACTCATCACAGGATCTCGAAGGAAGCTCAAGAATTGATAGAAAGGTATGGTTATTGGTTTATCCAATTTCTGAAATTTACTTACATTAGGCTGCAAGGGTATTCTTCATACCCGTATAGATTGCCCAAATACCCTACAAATAGGATCTTGATGTTAGAAATATCTAGGAAACTCGTCACCTATGATAAGATTTAGAAGAAAAAGAAGAAGGGAGGGCTAGACTTCCCAATCATCATGAGGAATTCAAATGAAGTGTGTCCTTCACTACAAGCAGCCAAGGAAGCTGAGAATGAGCTTCAATTTTTCCACTTTTCTTATCACACTAGCAGGTAGCATTATGACCCCCACAGCAATATCAGATGGATACTATCAGAAGAGTTTAGGCATAAGGCGGATATTGAAGATTACTGGGCTGGTGCGTTGGATGAGGCTAAAGTTAGAAGGAGAATGTTTTCGAGACTACCTTTGAGCATGATCAAGGAGTGTGAGATTATTCCAATACCAAACCAAGTGGACGAAGACATGAACGTTCTTCATCCAGATTATGAGGCAATGAGGGATACACCACTCCCACTTCTAGATTGGTCAGAGCCGGAGATTGCCGATTTGGACACACTTTGCATACCAGTCTTGACATTCACCAGCGGATGGGTTGAGAGGCATGTAAACAAACTTAAGAGTAGGTCAATTCCTTTGACTTACAATTTTATGGGAGATCATAGAATGCCAACTGCCATCAAGAAGAAACAGGTTGCTCAAGCTTCAGAGTCTCGAAGAAAAGAACCAATTCAGCCAGAGCCCCCAAGAATTATGGTAGAATCACCTACGCCATTGGAGACATGTTCTCCAAGTATACATGAAATTTCACTATTTGTTGAACAGAGAAATATGTTGAATAAGGAATAGGAGTTACAAGAGGAAAATTAGCCACCTCGAAGAGAGTCCATTGGCTAGAGTGTCAATGCACCCACCAGAGATGATCAACAGGAAGAAGATGAAGAAACTGCTATAGATACACACTTCCAACGTGAGCTTGAGGCTACTCTAGAGGATGATATAGTTACAAGATAGGAGGCCCAAGTTTCAGGAGATACTCAACCCATAGAATCCAATGAGCCCCATCAGAATGAAATTAGAGAAGAAGTTCGTGAGGAAGAAGCAAGGGATGAGTAGCCATTTGTTATACAACAGGTAGTACCAGATTGGCTCAGAGATAGGATGAGGAGGAGCCCTAGTGAAGAAGCTGATCCAGCAGTTGAAATGGAGGAATTCTTGAGTAGAATCAGTGCACCTCCAACAAAGAAGAGAGCTAGTAAATTTTTGAAGATTTCGACAGATGAGGATGGCTCTTGCACCCTTCACGTGGCTATGCCAAGGGTTGAGTGTGATCGAGATGAGACTGTGCCAAAAAATTATATGATCACCACCTTGGAGTTAGGTCGCCCCACAGGAGCACAGATAATTGAGGAGTGTGATAACTCCTATTAGGCGCTCAAGGATAGATTGCTCAAGACTAAAGGAAAATACAAGAAATTGAAGAAAGAGCACAAGACATTGATAGGCTACATGCAACATTTGTCTCATCCTTGTGGGCAGGAGAATCCAGCGATTGAGCTTCCAGCTGAGTTGTCTAGAGAATTAGTTAGTGGCTTGGAGTATTTGAGAAAGATGGCACATGAGGCAGATAAGTGGGTGGCCAGCATTCGTGTGGAGATAGAAAAGTTTATGGAAGATCTTGCTCATGTTTATCAGCAAGCTTCCAGCATTATGGCACAGATGGATGTAGTTGATCATGCCTGGGGTGATTCTCATATCTATCAGAGCAAGGTTATTCAGTGTTTGGAGGCTTTGATGCATACTCCCTTACAGATGTCGATTGAGGGAGGCATGATTCAAGAAGGTGATAGATATGATTTTTCTAGCTAGTACTCTTCAGTTGTCACGGGCCGAGGGTTCTTTGATGTAGCACAGGATGATTCGGCTAGAGTCAAAAAGGCCATGACTAACATTATTGATGGAGTCTTGAACACCTTAGAGGCTATCTTTGTTGGGAGGCTGAATTATGATGAGGTGACTGCTGATAGTTTGAGGAGTAGGCTGCCACCTTTATTTCCAGAGGTGAATACTTTTGTCTAGAATGACTTTGAGAACACCTCAACTTTCTCAAGCATTATTCAAAACACTCAGGATGCATTAGTTGCTTGGAGAAAGTCTTGTACGCGACATGGGAAGGCAGTCATAGTGTTAGAGTTCCAACTTGATCACATTCTGCCAATTTCAATTCAAGAGTTTGAAGTTGTGCTGGCCAGATTCATTGATTTTTTAGCCAAGGAGAAGGAGAACGGAAACACATTTTTGGATGATGACCTTCTAGATGACTGATAGTGGGCATTAATTTCCTTTGCTATTTTAGGAGTGAGTGGGAATCTTTTGATTAATTTATTGTACCACTCCTTATTCTAGCAGTTTTTAGGGTTAGGGATGATGTGGCTTAATCTGTGCCCTCCATTTGATTATAATCTGAGTCATCCATTGGATTGGGCCAACTATAAAAGGGGCATACCCCCTCATATGTAGATCATTATACATTAGATCAGATTAGAGACTAGAGTAGAGAGACTGATAGTTGTAATAGCTTAGCATAGCATAGTTTGAAGGAGAAGGAAAGTTTTCCCTTGAGAACTTTGTAAGAGATTGTTGTGAAAACTATCATAATAAAGAGAACTTTCATTGATGGTGAATTCATCTTTTGTTATGAGTAGCTAGCAAGATGTCTTCACCCCTTCTACTTCAAGTATCTTAGATTAGAGTAATTTTCATTTTCATGCAAGTAGATGTTAGTTGTGGATTGTGGTGTTTAATCAAGGTGGCTTCGTTTTAATCCATACCACTAGCAGCTTGCTAACAGCTAGTTTTCCTTGTGTGGTCAACTGGAATACTTATCAAACTTAACTTTGATTGCAATTCACATGTTTGTATGCATCATCTTGATGGTATTTGCATGTTGAGTTTTAATCTGAATACCTTTCGTTGTTCCCTTGAAGATTGCACCGACTTTGTTGAAGCTGTCCCATGCAAGGCAAGGAAAAGTCCGGTTGAAGTCCGTTGAAGTCAAGCTCCGCACATCTTGCACTTAGACTAGAATTTAGATCTTCTGGAACCCTACACTCATTTAAATTCAATACATTTTTGGTTAGTTTTTAGGAATTTCGTACCTTATTTCTGAATCATTCACATCACTCACAAAAATCCCCTTCCAATCATTAACCTACTATCAGCTGCAAACATTTTGAACAATTGTGTAAGTTCCCTCGTGTAAACAACAAATCACAACAAGCCAACTGAGGGTATTTCATTGCATTATCAGAACCTTGGAGTTGAATGTACGATCTCTCTCGCAATCTTAGCATACGAAATACTTTGATCAAGAGAGAATGGAGTAGCCTTCGGATACTTTGTTCTATTGATTGGTGTGGTCACAAAAATCACATCAACAGGTTTCAGTTAAGCTTTTGAAGGCTTGCATGCAAGAGTTTGACAATAATTTTTATGGGTTATTCTAGGTTTTTGGAAAGCTTCAGGGTGATGTGACATGCATTTCTATCTAATTTTTTGCATGTAGGAAAGGTTTTTGGGTTTTTTGTGTTTTCAGAGAGCTTCAGAATGGTGTAACATGCATCTACATTTAACAACCTTTCCCAACACTTACTATTTTTACTAAGTCACGACAACTGCCCAATTTGTGCTCAAATTGAGTTTGGAAACACTTAATATTTATAGCAGTATGCTATTTTTAATAAGTACTATTTGTGGCTGTTAGAATTGAGATATGGATGGCAAGATCTTGAGACCAAATGGAAAGCACAAAAAAGAGAGAATAGAATATGAAAAGAATAAACTATATTCAATGTCAATGATATGAGATGATTGTGATGTACAATGTAGTAGAAACCCTTGGTTATATAGCCAAGGTGAGATGCAAGATGTCATAGGATTATGACAAGTGTCTTAATCAAATGACATGAGACAACTAATCACACTTACCTAGGTTCACATGTAGTAGTTTTCAAAGGATAAGATAACAACTAATGACAACTAACACCTTCTAGAAAGATTCCTTCCTATAACCTAAGTAAACTTAACATGTGTAAATAAGTCTCCTAGTAATGAATGAACTAGGTGCAAGACTTTATTTACACCAACACCCCCCCTTAAGTGTAACTTAGGGAGTAGCAAATTATTATGCAAATGGCACAAAGATGGGTCCTAGCTACTAGGCCAAGTTAGGTACCCATGTACATATGCAAATGAAATGACAAAGAAATCTCTCACAAACGGAGAAAATGAGAAAACCCAGTAGGACAAAACTCCTCCGCAAAAGAGAGATGAAATACAAAAAATAAATGCTCTCAATGAAGCATGAGAAGGTAAAAACCCCATGTGAGGAAAAATACCCCCCCATAAGAGAGAAGTAGAAGAGAGACAAGGTATCCCCCCCTCAATGTTGAGTCTCCTTCAATGATGGTAGAAGCTCGACATTGAATGTTGAAGGTGATCCAATCTCACCGAACAATGTTCCTCCCCTTAGGAAGAAACACAACCATGGATGTATGCAAGATGTTAAGAATATGAATGAGGGATGATGATGTCTTTGAAGCATGCTCAAGTGTCTCCATGTCGATGCCAAAATTTGCTTCACTCCAAATAGGCGTTCTAGGCCACACTGTTGAAGAGGACAATCCAGAATCAAATAAAGATGGATGTAGAACACAATCCAAAGACAAAAATATCCCCTCTGAATATAAAGAAGCCTCCTCCAAATGTTGTCCAAAAGAATCCACACTCATGCCAAACTGTGAATAATGATCATGTAGATAATGAACAAGAGGGTCAAAGTGTTCCCTCATTACAAGTGAAGAAGGATCATCTTAATCAAAGAGAAGATGAATTCTATCAATAATGTCCTCCAAATCTGCCAGATGAGACTCCACAAACAAGTCTGAAATACCTGTCAATAAGTCATCACAAGTAGCCATCTTTGGAAGACTGTGTATGTTTTGCTGCACTGGAACCAAAACTGTTGAATCACAAGTGTCCTCAATTACAACATTAGATGATTCAGCCAATGCTGGATTACAAGAGTCTTCAGGCTCAAGATGTTGACTCATAGATGAAGAAGATGAACCCTCTAAATCTGGATTAGGAGCCATAGAAACTGAAGTCTCAATAGATGTCTCTGTAGGAGGAGACAAAGAAGGCTCTAGGTCATCAAAGCTACCATACCTTTCCCAATCAACAAGTGTTTCGGTTGTTTTACCATCAATAGATCGAAACTCTACAAGTGGAACAAGACAATCTGCAATAGGATCCTCTAGGAATGGAGGTTCATTCAAGTCTCCATACATCTCCCAAAGTCTAGTCATAAGGTCACAAGGGATCTCAATACTATCAGTGGCCATTTGTGTATCAATATCACAACTACAACCAATTAATTCCAAGATATGTTCTGTATTTATGTCCCACACAACTCTCTTCCATTTTGATGAAGGTTTAGGGACCAACCCATAGAGATATGGAAAAATATTAAGCCACCTGTAACAATGTGTTAGGATTCCATCTCACCAAGACTTAAAGTTCCATCTATTTAACCTTATTACAATAGGATGATTTTGTATGCCCATATTAAGCTCCTCAACTTAGTCACACAATAGACCAATCAAGAGACATAAGCCAACAAAGGAAAAAGATTACCCACCCAAATCACTCAATCATGAAATCCCCCAAGCAATATCTGATTTGGCACTTTATACTTAGTGTGTTTACAATTTCCACTTGCCAAAAACAACAAAGTGGTCTTTGATCTTGGTACATGCAAATGTCGAAATAGGCCACAAAAACAAGTACAATTTTTGGTACAAAATGAGATCAATATGATCATACCACTGTGAAGTACATGAAAAATCATGCACTTTCAAAAAAAATTACACCCAAAAATGTTACCATAGTGATATGAGCTCCAAAAGTTCCCAAAATGAGGATGTAGTAGCAACACCTATGAGAATCTACAATTTTTGGAAAAACCAAACACCAAAACCAAAAACTGATTGCACCACTGCAAAATTCAAAATGTAATTGGAGAGGGGGGCAAATTTTTTTTTAAAATGTTGACGCCCTCCTGACGTCAACACCTAACAAGCTTAAAATTGACGGCCGACTGGACATCACAAGTCGACGAAGGTCCAGACTGTCGACGAAATCTTTTGAAGAATATTCCGATAACGAAATATGCCCTTTTTCTGTGGAATCTTCTTTTCTGTTCACCGGTGGAATTGAATTTTGACGGAATTTTTATAGGGCTGGATTTTGTGATTTCCGGCCAGAGTTTGAGGGAAGACTACCGGTAACTGAAAATGCAGTGCCGATGATTTATGAAATGCTGACCGATGTGGGTGATGGGCCCACATGCTTGCGTGGCACCCTCGGGTACACCTGCAACACCAGTACGGTCTACGGACTTGTATAGTCCGCACACGTCAGGTATTTATGACGACTTGGGGTCGTACGGTTCTATGGGAAAAATAATTTTTCCTCACCAGACAACTGCTTTGATTTGGACGATTTGGCAGTCGATCTTAGGGTTTTTGGACCTTTTGGACATAATGGCAAGGTCAGATTTGACCCAAAATGCTCCAAAATTGCAGCTACCTTTTGGATTTGGCAACCACACTTCAGCTTCAAACCCTCATAGATTTGGACACCTAGGTGATGAGGTAAATTGGCATCAATTAATATTTAATATTCCTCAAAAAATGTTTGGTGTTCCTTTTGGGAAGTTGAAGTGATTTGTTTCCTTTCTTGAAGATTACAAAGTGATTCAATTTCAAAGAAGATTCTATTTATTCAAGCCTTGCTCATCCATTCTCATCTTTTGGAAATTATGATAATGTTATGCTGTTGAAATATTTTCAGAGCTTTGCTTCAAGGAATGCATACATCTTAGCTTCTTCTTCTAGTCTTCATGCTTGAAAGATAGAACCTAGTTAGACTTACTGAAGACTATGCTTCACTCAGAAGTGAAAATAGAGCTTCAATTTTTGATTTATTTAAGTAGATTGTTGTTGTATAATATGTTCTATTGTTGCTGGTTCATGCTTGGATGTAGCACCTTTTCATTCATATGTAAAGTGCCTTGCCAAATCTCTAATTTTCTGCCTTAGACAATTTGACAAACACTTTGCTTGTAGCCTTGAACTTGTTGGTAATTGATTTCAGATTGTATTTGAAATGCTTTTGATGAATGCAAATGAAATATAAATTCTTTCCAAATGATTCTAAGCATCTACCAATTGTCCTACAATGATGTGCAATATGTTTTTGTACTTTTCAATGTATAATCATGACTGAAAATGCAAGCTACGACCAATAAACATTTCAACTAACACTTGGAATGCATCTAATACATGTAGAAATGTAGGAATTGAAACTAGACATTTTGTCAAACATTTGTCATGCAATTTGCAGCCAACTCCTTATAACTCCAATTTAATATTGCAAATATATGAAAGTGATTACAAGTTGTTCATGAAATGGACTCAGACTTTCTACATATGGATTTCTACTCACTACTTCAATATGCTATGACTGAAACTAAGTGCCCAACCACATATGCAATTATATTGCACTCTATATGACTGAAATTACATTGATAAATTGTTGATTACATCAGCCAATGACTTCTATGTGAAAATATGACATTATATGCAATGCAACATTGAAAATATGGAACCTGATTTCTGAAGCAGCCTCCTCAAAATAAGTCGATTCTCTTTGATGAATATTCCAATGCCTTAAAAAATGATGCACCAACATTCCTTCACTCCACTCGGCCCTTGAAGAATTTTATCTGAATTTTATTCTCTCTAGATCAAAATCGTGCCTCCTCTAGTAGCACCTAGCCATGAAGAAATATGCCAACATCATAATCAGAAATATATTCATCATTCATCCTGTTGTGACCTTTTCACACATCACCCCATTCAAAATGGGGACCCCCTAATTTTTTCTCCATTCTGGTCTTTTGCCTTTGGTTCTCTCTCTCTCTCTCTCTCTCTCTCTCTCTCTCTCTCTCTCTCTCTCTCTCTCTCTCTCTCTCTCTTTTGTTGTCTGCCTTTCCGAGGATGTGCCCGCCTTTGAACTTCAACGAGAAATTTTGGCTAAGTCTGAGATTTAGGGTTTGTACTCTTTTAGCCAGTTTGAAGTCAAATGGACTAAGTAAGTTGGAATCTGAGCTTCACGTTGTAGTCAGTGTGCTTCCAGCAGGTTCCCAGCTAAATTTCATCGAATTCTGACAACTTACTATTTTTAGTAAGTACCTAATTTGGGGCATTCTCTCAACACTCTTGAAGTTATAATCATTACACTGCATCCAAAACATGTCAAGTTGCTCGTCTGCAAGTTTTGAGTTGAAACTGATGACTGCCTATTTTTAGCAAGTTCAGCTGCTGAAGCATATTTTAGGGTTTATATGTGAAGTTTTTCAATGCATGTATGGAGATTCCTTCTAGGTTTTCTGAGACCTACGCGGTGATATAACATGCAAAATGAGATGATGACTTTCAGTATTTAGCCTTCAGAGGCTATTTTTAGGGTTTTCATGTTGAAATTTTCTTTGCATGTCTAGACATTCCTTGTGGGTTTTTCGAGGGCTTCGCAACAATATAACATGCAAACCAAGATCAAGAATTTTTCAGGAGCCGTCTTCAAAGGTTATTTTTAGGGTTTACATGTCAGAATTTTCAGCGCACGTCAAGTGATTCTTTATGGGTTTTTCAAGAGCTACGCAGTGATGTGACATGCAAGGCAGGATGATCACTTTTCAGAGACTTACTATTTTTAGCAGGTCCATTCCGGCAGCTGCCCGACACATTAGAATAATGAATAGAGAAAAGTGCAATAGAAATGAAGTTAAATGGAGATCATTTGATAGACATGCAGGTCAAATTAGGGTTTCTAACTTTGGGGCCCAAAATGAGGAGTAAAATGCCAATATTTTTGAAAACTGGTGTATCCCACTGCGATCAGTATCTTTCAAGCTATCCACCAGTAAAATTTGAAGGCAATTGGAGCACTTACTATTTATAGTAAGGCATTCTAGAAATAGGCTATAAATAGTAAGTCAGCATCAGGCGCTAATGTGAACAGGAAAGTTTACCGATGAGGGTCACGACATTCAAATTTCAAGTCAAACGGAGTTAGGGAAGTCATGAAATCAAGCAATTGCTATAAATAGTAAACCACCTTTAGAAACATGCTATAAATAGTAGGTCAGCTCGAGATGGGAGTGTGAACAGACTAACTAGGTCATGAGGATCTTGTGGTTAAAATTTCAAATCAATTTGAGCTTCAGAAGAGGGAAAACCTGGAACTTACTATATATAGAAGTATTAAGCTGGCTGGTGAAGATGAAAAAAAATGCCTAAGTCTAGAGTTCATCCTGCTCATACCTCAAAATGCACCCTCAAGCTGGTAGGAAGCTAAAATTATTCTAAGTCTGAAGTTTGTCCACCTAGACCCCCTAAATGCACCCAAGATGACTGGCAGAAGGTTGAAAAATTTTAAGTCTGGAGTTAAGTCCTGCAGGACCCCCTAAATGCGCCCTCAGCTCAAGCAGGTGATGAATTTTTTTCTAAGGCATTAAGTTCATCCTCCTCCACCCTGAAAATGCACCCAACTTGCCTTGAAGGTGATGGAAAATATCTAAGTGTTAAAAAAATCCCGCAGACACCCCTAAATGCGCCCATGCAAGGTGAAGATGATAAAATTTTTCTAAGGCATGAAGTTTTTCCACCTCCATACCCCAAATGCGCCCACTTCAAGATGAAGGTAAGGAAAAGACAAGGCAAGGCGTTAAATCCTCTTCCACTATCAAAATGTGCCCATGCTTGAAGAAGAGTCAAATATGTCAAAGGCGTGGGAATAAAACGTCCTTCTCCACCCTTTGAATGCGCCCATGAAGTCATGACCTATGCTAGGCATTGAAAGTGTTAAATCCTCCTCCATGTGTGAAATGCACCCAAGTGAAGGTAAAGATGGAGGGAAGTTACCAAGGCGTTGATGTCAAACAAGGTGATGATGGGTAAAAATTGCTAAGGTGCGGTTAAATCCTTCACCATAACCTAAATGCACCCAAGTCTAAGGTGGCTAAGGAAGGCATAGAAGTTAATTCCTTCTTGACATGTGAAATGCGCCCCCAAAGATATTGGAGATGGTGGCTTTATAAGAGGGAAATATATGCTAAGTGTTGATGAAAATTCCTCACCACAAGCTATATGCGCCATGAGAAAGATAAATGGAGAAAAATTTTCTAAGGAAAAAATTCAAATTCCTCCTTGATGCCTAAATGTGCCCATGCTAATGAGATTTAAATTGTTTCTAAGTGTTAATATTTAATTCCACCTTCCTTAAAGGAAATATGCCTAAGCTTGGGGATGATGAAATTCACTGAGGTAGGAATAAAATTGACAAAGATATGTCAGAAGGTGCCATCTTCATGAAGTTGATGAAAATTTTCAAATACAGAGCAAGAAAATACGCCTAGAGATAAAGAATGGAAATAAATTTGATGAAAAATATTTTTCTAAGGTTTAAAATTCAAAAAATTAAATGTACCCCTTCGTCTGTAGACCCATGGATTCGACGCTTTCTGAAGAGAATTTTCTTCTGGGTATCGAACATCTTCAAGGAATGGATTTTAAAGTCTTCCATAGCTCGCCAAGAAGTTTGAGATGAAGATATTGATCGACACTTGAATAATGAATTTTCTAAGGGGAAAATTTAAAAAAATTCTAAGGCAAGAAGAATAAAATGTGTTGTTGAAATAAAATGCCTCAGATGATGAGTTTAAAGTTGATTGACTAGATGATTTTGATCAAAATTGTTCATGAAGGTGAATTTCCTCAAGCCAAAGATGGATGAAATCAAAATTGTCAGAGCTTCAGCTGGTGAAGTGAATTTCTTAAAGATGCAATTAGAGTTCATATTTTTTTTAAATGAGTTAAAGATGCTAAGTACGCCCTGACCAGTGAAGTGAATCTTTTGGAAATTCTAGAAGGTTAAATATTCCTAACGTTGGATGACAAGTGTTACAGCTACCAGAGAAGGGAAATTCAAATTCCTACAGAGGAGTAGTGGAAATTTAATAAACTGGCTAAAGATAGCTCCTTCTAGAATTTGACTTAGCTATTTGAGCTGTGAAGTTTATTCATTTTTCTCCATCAGCTGAAGAAGTTTGATTCTAGCTCTGAAGTAAAGATTGTAGTGCAAGTGAATAACTTGGTGAAGAAGTTCAATTTGAAGTAGAAGAGGAAAGTTTGAAGCTGAACTTTGAAGAGTGTGAATTTGAAGAAGTCTAGGTGTTGAGAAGTGGCTGAAGTGAAGTTGTTGAGGCTTGCTTGGAAAAATTTCTAAGCCTTTCTAAGTTTGAAGTTGCTAAAGAAGTGTTGAGGTTTGAAGTTAAAATTGCATGTTGAAGCTCCTCATTTTTCAAAAGTCAACTGGCATCCCCAATGTGATTTTATTTTCTAAGTTAAATATCTAATGATTATTTGTTATTTTTGCAGGATGGCTGAAGTAAGAGCAACTGGCAGAGATAGCAATGCTGCATCTAGGCAAGCTGTTATTAAGAAGCTGAGCAAGTCATTCATGTCGGAGTCAAAATACTCTTCAAAGTTAGGAAAGCTGGCTGATACAAATTTTGGATCTTTGAACATGGAGGCTTTCAAAAGTCAAATTATGGGAGTTGGAAGCCATCGTCCTTCAATCACTTCGCACAATATCGTTCGAAGTGGATTATATACAGCTGTTGGTTTTCCACCGGTAATACAGTGTCTAGAGCTAATTATGGAGTGTGCTAACTGCTACGACCCTGATCACAGGTCTATTGTCTCACCTGATGGTAGATTGTTCACCAACCTCACACCTACAGCTATCGGCAAAGCATTTGGAATTCCATCACACGAGAAGATGATTTACAAGACAAGAGAACGTGTTGAGTGAATGTATGCTTCAACATTCGAGAGATGTGCTGACATGATCAACGTGCGTTCGATGAACAAGCCCAAGCCCTCTCGGACGAAGTTTCCAAAGCAGATAATATCAGATGATTTGAAGCAAGAGTATTGTGACCTGATTATGATGCTCAACAGAGTTGGAGGCTGTCCTTAGGCATTTATCTTTGAGTCATGGATGTTCTATTATATCAACCTCGTGCTAGAAGGGAAAGAGCATATCAACTGGGTGGTGATGATTAGTGACAATTTGCATGAGCAACTCCTGAGTTTGAGGAGGATGAAGACATTTTACATGGGCTCATACATTGTTTACATGTTGGCTTGTATGATGAAGTACAGGGGAATTTCATACAAAGATCCAGCTGGATGTGGTTCTCATCGATTCAAGATCCATGAGGCTTGTCACTTTATCTGCACCTAACAAGAACCTCTCTAGTATGGAAGCTCAGATTAATGAAGGTATGGGTGCTGGTTTATTCTATTTCGTTACTTACATTAGGCTACAAGTATTTTCTTCATATCATGATTTCCCAAGTACTTAGCGTAGACACCTAAAAGTAGTGCGGAGAATCCAATTAATCGAATACGCCTTATTTGATTAATTAACCTTAAATTCCTCTACTTAGTAAATAAATAGAAATATTTATTTATATTAAGTTCATTTATCAATTCTCCTATTTTCTCTCCTAATTAAATAAACAAAATTAAAAACTTTGTTTTATTTAATTATTATCATTTTTATCACATTAATTCTCTCTTAATTAAATAAAAAAAATTAAAAACTTTGTTTTATTTAATTATTATCATTATTTCTTCTATCTTAAAATTGAATACATAATTTAAATAATTTGTGTTATTTAATTTCACATTTCCTCTTAATTAAATAAAGATTGTCAAAAATCTTTTATTTAATTATCACTCTCCTTTAATTTAATAAAACCAAGCCCTATAGTTTGATTTATTAAATTATTTATTCCTCATTTTTGCTAAATTTAAATAAATTAAAATTATTTAAATTTATTGCATAAAGTTTGCACTATTCCCTCACCAATAAATATTTATTTCTCACCAATCAAATTAATGGCACTGCCATTCACGGGAAAGCTTCAGGGAAAATCTGCAGGAAGATCTCTCAACAACCTTCCACCCACCTTCCCTCTTATCTTGCCTGGTGTTTTCATGGGGAGAAACCATTATCCATGATCAGCTCCTTCTTCTCATCCCATGCCTTTGGATTCTCCAGAAGAAATCACAGCCCCTCATCCCGGTTTCCTGTACAATTGTGCTACCGTGAATGCTATAAATACAGCTCTTGGGCTGCAAGAAAAGGATCCCAACGAATGTAATCTTACTCTGCAGGTTTCCAAAGCACTCAAGCATCCAATTCATCCAACAATCATCCAGCAACCATCCAGCATCCATCCAGCTTCAGCATTTGCAGCCATGGCTGCCATTAGCATAGAGTTTGCATATTTAGATTAAAATAGAGTAGCATAATCTCATTTCTCATTCTCTAAGTGTCACTTAATAGTTTAATTAGCTTAAGAATCTGAGAGCTAAGTAAATTAGAGAAGTCTTTAGAGTTAGAGAGCAATAGGATAGCATTTTGAAGCTTTTTAGTTTAATTTAGTTTAAATTCATTGAGTTTTAGATACAATTATCTTATTTAGAAGCGTAGATGCATAGTTTAGCTTGTTTCCCCCATTCTACCGCTTACAAAATGGCACCCACCGTGGGGCAATACCCCGTATTTTGCTAATTTTTGAAAATCTTGTCGTACAGGAATCGGCGTAAAAGTTTTCGCGGGATCGAGAGTTTTTACAGCGCGCCAGGTTCTTGTTCCAGCGCGCCCGGTAACTGTTCCAGCGCGCCGGGTTTCTGTTCCAGCGCGCCCGGTCACTGTTCTAGCGCGCCTGGTTTCTGTTCCAGCACGCCACTTCTTTTCATTTAAAGTCATTTCTTTCATCTGGATCCGACGCGTCCACGGCCAGATTTCATTTATTTCTTTCTGTTTGGTTAAAATTTACCAATCCTAGGGTAGAAACAATAAAATTTACCAATCCTAGGATAGAAATGGATAAAATTTACCAATCATAGGATAGAAATGGATTAAAAATGTACCAATCCTAGGATAGAAACATCACACTTCTTTTGAGGTTTTAAAAATTGAACATCTTGCTTGTCATGGAGCAATATCTCCATTAGAAGTAAATCATTTGTCTTTTGGGCTTAAAAAGAACAAAATCTTGCTGTGTTTGGGTGACAGGTTTATGCTCTCCCCTTAACTGGGTGCATCAGAATACCAGACTCACCATTTACTTTATGCAATTTTATGCTTTTGTTAAAACCTTTAGACAGGCCTGCCGTAGTGGGAAAAAGTACTCACCCTACGGGAATGACCTGAGTGGGGACAGCCAAAAGCCATGGTATTCCAACCCACTTTAAAATTTATGTGAATTTGGGGAAGCCCTCTTTCAACGGAAGTGCGCAGGATAACCATCCCCAAAATCTTTGTTTTAAAGATTGGGAGGTCTCTCGAGGGAGTTTATCCATTTGCCGCTCTGAACGGAAACCCTATCTAAGAACTTAGAACTAGAAGCACACTTGTCAGTTTCCGAACATTGTAATACTCGGCGGTGCAGGGGCGGGGAAGAATCTACCCTCAAGCACTCACCATATAATTGCCAAGGACTGTTTGCTCGGGGGATCCGGTATCCACTTTCGTCACTCTGAGTACGCACCTGGAAAAGACAAAAACATGGGCGCCCTCTAGGGGTGACATGGCTGTGTGAGTCGACGCAATTCCAAGCTGTGGGCCGTTCGAGTATATAACGATGACCTTTTGTCTCTAGGAGTGAGTCTGTTTGGATTGTCTTATCTTGTTATCAAACCAGTAAAAATCAAGAAGAATCATTTGATTCTTGAGAACATACACTACTTGTTTAGATTCTAGGATTTTAAATACAACCACTCTATTCTTGATTGCTGTGTTTTCTATCATTAAACTCAGATAAGATCATCACAAAAATCCAAAAAAATCAAAACACTTGTGGATTTCTCATGATTCGAGATTGGGTATCTACCAAGTTTGTCAAGAAATCTCTTGCCAAACGAATCCGAAAACCAAAGAAGACACTTGCCTACAAACAACTCCTAAGAAAACAGAGGTTTCTATATCAAAGCAGGAAAGTTCTACTCCAACATAGAACTTTTATTCATAGGTATCACAATTTCTCTAGAGGTTATACAGACGGCTACGCCATAGCTCCCTTAGACTCACAAGCATACTTTCAGAGAAGAGCTCTTAGGCAACATCACAATCATAGTCAGAGAATTCATCCTGAATACATCCCACAACCGGCCATCCAATATGATACCAGACCAAGTGAGTTTCATAGAATAAGATAGTTTTTTTTCTGTCTTAAACCCCTTCAGGTCATAGTTTTAGCGCGCCCAGTTTCTGTTTTAGCGCGCTTGGTGTCTATTTTAGCGCACCTGGATTCTGTTTCAGGGTGCTTGGTATCTGTTTTAGAGCTCCCGGAGTCTGTTTCAGCGTGCCCAGTTTCTGTCTTAGCGCTTTGTATCTCTGTTTTAGCGCACCTAGATTCTGTTTTAGCACACCCGGTATCTATTTTAGCGCCTCTAGCATCTGTTTTAGCGTGCTTGGATTATGTTTCAGCACGCCTGGTCTCTGTTTTAGCACACCTGATTTCTATTTCAGTGTGCCTAGTCTCTATTTTAGCGCGCATGGTATCTGTTTTAGCGCGCCATAAAACCTGAAAAATAGAGAGTTAATAGGGCATTTTGTCAGCTTGCCCATATCAAATACAAGGTTTCTATTAGTTCAAAATAATTTTTTTACAGTCCAAAACACAATAGTCATACAAAAAGAAAAGCTTTACCCCTATACCTAGATCTTGCAGCATCTTGCATAGTGTCGTTATCACCAAAATCTGAGATTTTCTGTCAAAATTTCCCTATCAAGGATTCTATCATCCTTTCATCACGAAACTAGACAAAACAAAATCATATTTTAAAACAACAACCTTGACACTTATCCAATCAAATCCAAGATCAAAGTCTAGGGTAAACCTTTTAACGTTTGTATGCCTATCTTCACACGAGCAGCATATCAAAAACAACAAGAACAAGAAAACGAAAAAATAGCAGCCATGACTGAAGAAAACCCTTGGGGACGATATAGCAACATTGATCCTCTTATTAACTCACATGAGAAGGAAATAACTGCAGAAGAAATCGAGAAAGTGCAACAAGACCCTCATTTCCATAAATTTATGGAAAAGATGCTAGAGCAAGACATGGAAAAGTATCTTCTCTTATTAGCTGACAAAGGTGCTAAGCTTCCTAAAGACTTTGATGTCAATCAACTCAAGGAAGCAACCACACCTAACTCAACTAATATAGAGAATCCAAATCAAATAGATGCTTTGACAAGACAAATCCAACAGTTACAATTACAATTCCAGAATATCCAACAAGGGCCAACAAAGAGGTATCTATTACAAGACATTTGCCCTTATCCATTTGACTCAAGCATCAACATGATACCATTTCCAAGGTATTGTGAGTACCCAACATACAACAAATACAATGGGAGAACTGATCCGTTTGACCACATACGAGAATTTCGAGCTATGAGCATAGAGTTCGCACACGAGGACTCTTACTTACTACGGTTATTCCCAAGAAGCCTAGGAAACACTTGCATGGAGTGGTTTTCTAAATTAGAACCTGGAATTCAATCCTTTGAGGAACTAATCAATAGGCTCATAACACACTTCTCATTCAACATCCAACATGGGGTAACCTTAAAAGAACTTTACAACACCAAACAAACAAAAGGCGAAAAGTTTCTCTCTTTTCTCCAACGATGGAGAAGGCTATTTGCTAAATACCCTAGATCTATTCCTAAAGAGGAGAAGATAGAGATGTTCATTGATAACTTAGTAGATGACATGAATTACAGATTGGACTTACAATGTCCATCCACATTTGAACAAGTTATCGAAAAAGGGCTTAAAATCGAAGAGGCTCTAATCAAAAGAGGAACAATCAAACATTTCACTGAAGGTTCAAACAATAACCATTCCTCTAACAGCAACAACGAAAAGCCAAGATTTTGGCAAAAGAACAAGAATATTGATACCATGATCGATGCACATACATCTAAACCAGTATTCACCTTGACACCAACTACTACAAACAAACAAAACAATGGTTTTAATATCAAACAAAGTAGTGATCAAGGAAATAATCAAAACAGTGGAGAAACGAAAACCCAATCATTCCAACAACCCTCCAATAAACGAAAAATTCACGCCATTAGGACAATCGTTGGAATCAGTCCTCAAAGAACTTTTAAATGAAAAACTCATTCAAGTGCAAGAAGCTAGAAATTGGGACCCTCAAGTCAAACCATCATGGTGGAATGACTTACATTACTGTCACTATCATGAAAATAAAGGTCACATGACTGAAAATTGTTGGCAATTAAAACATGTGGTACAAGACCTCATAGATCAAAAGAAAGTATTTGTAGAGGGCCCTCAAACAAACAAGGATCATACAACATTCAAAAATCCTCTACCCAATTATCAAAAGGGAGAATCTTCTTCCACAAACACCAAAGGTAAAAACGTTGGTTATGTTTATGACGCAACAATCCTTTGTCTTTCTGCTGCCAAAGAGGATGAAGAGTTATGCAATCAAATCAACCAGAAAAATGACATTACACCTACCAAATTGGTACAACATATGGACAAATCCGAAAACCAAATCAATGTAGTCACACTCAAAGGGAAACAAGAGTACCAACCGGTTAATGCCACAACAAGGGCACAATCCAAAGTTATATTGAAAGGAGCATCAATATCATCCCCATCAGTGGATCCTCCCTCCAATCAATATAATCTCATCGATCAATTATAGAAAATACCGGCACAAATATCAATCTTGGAACTTTTGAAGATTTCCCCATCACACAAAGAGGTTCTTGAACAAGCTCTCGTATCAACTACAGTACTTAACAATTTGGATGTGTGTCAATTCCAAGCTATGGCGGGACATCTATCTGCACCTCATTGCCTTTCTTTTTTCGAACATGATGATGTATCACTCACCCATCCGCATAATTCCGCCCTTCACATTGAAGTCCTTATCCATAAACATCATGTAAAACGTGTCCTGATAGATGGAGGGGCCGGTTTAAATATTTGTACCTTAAAGCTGATTCGTGCACTAGGATACTCAGATGAAGCCATTGATACCAGAGGAAAAATCACAATCAAAGCATATGATGAAGAAGAAAGGTCCTCTATAGGATTGATCATATTACCCATTCAAGTTGGGCCTATTGTCCAAAAAGTGGTTTGCCAAGTCTTAGATAGGGAACTGACATACAACATATTGTTGGGACGCCCTTGGATCCATGATATGCAAGCAGTACCGTCTACCTATCATCAATGCCTAAAATTTCCCGTCAATGGATAGGAGGTAACAATCACAGCAGACTACAATGACACCCAGGCTTGTCATACATTGAAGACATCTCAGGATACATTCATACCTAACAATAGAGAAGTTGGCACATCCGATAGTGAGCAACATCAAAGCTTCATTTCAAAGTGGCTTCCAAAACAACAAAGATCACAAGAGATAAGGGTGGCACAATCTAACCCTTCAAATGTTGAAGAACAATTGGCTCCACTCTCACATCAATTCACCAAAGAAGTACAGATAAGTGACAAAGGAATTAGTGAATATGGTGTTGGACACTCATTCCATCTATCACAAATGTTACCCTCCTTACAAACACATGGACAGCCATCCACAAACACCCACACTTCACAACAATCTACAACAGCATTAGATGGCAGATTTGTAAAAGCTGGGAGCTTAGATGAAGAATTAGAAGATAAGGCCATACTAAATTGGCTTTATAAGGATGAGGAAGCCCCCGCTTCCACAAGTAACATCATAGAGACAACTCAATATGGGAAAGGAAAAACTATTCTTGAGAAGATGGGATATTCAGGACAGGGACCTCTTGGGTTAAGGAAGCAAGGCATAACAGAACCAATCCAGCCTCTTACGCTCCAACATAAGGATAAAACTGGACTAGGATACACAGAAAAAGCAAGAGCAGAAATCACCAATAAAACTGTGGAGCGTATTCTTCAAATAAGAGATAATTCTGAAACAGATTCAAATGAGTATGAGTGGAACAACTTATCAGAAGTTTCCTATGAAGATATTCAGATTGATATTATCAAAAAGTATACCCCCAATCACGAGAAGGTTCAAAGCTCAAGTTTTAATCCTATTGTCCTTGAAACACAAAATTTCGATGACTCAAGTGAAGATGAACGGACATCGATTGATATAAATGATGTGGAAGAAAATACCTTTGTAGGCCTCGACATAACCATAGACAACCTAGACGACATTTCTGTCTGAGCTTTCACAATCGCTGACCTCAACCCATCTAATGATTCATTGCCTTTACTACATCCCGAACTTATCAAATGGGAAGCCCAACATCCTATTAATCTCCTTGTTTTTGACAATGATTCCTCCATTATTAACTACCTTTGCTGTGAGGAATCCGATGCTTGTTCTACCAATACTTCTTTTAATGATGCTTTTAGGCAGGAGGATGCCAAACCTTCCAGTTGCAAAAATATGAAAAAAAAAAAATGGATCTAATGGTGAAACCATTCTATGGCAGTATTTGATCCTAAAATAGTAAAAATAAAGAACGCATCCGATGGCAAAAACCTCATTGAGGCACCAAAGGATGGAAGGTTTGACATTCTCCCGCAACATTACCATGAAAGATCATCAGTGTTAATAGAACCCACACAGTCTATTAATATTGGCACAGCGGAAAAAGCAAGAATATTACACCTGGCCGCATCCATGACAGATACAGAAAAGCCAGATTTTATCAAATTCTTTGAAGAACGATGCATCAATTTTGCTTGGTCATACTCTGACATGCCAGGCTTGGACACAAATCTCATTATGCATCACTTATCCTTACCAGCTGGCACTAAACCAGTAAAACAGAAGCTAAGAAAAATGTATCCACATGTTGCATTATTAGTGAAAAATGACTTGAAGAAATTACTAGATGTTGGATTCATCAGATCTATTGACTATGCGGAATGGATATCCAACATTGTGCCTGTTTCAAAGCCGGATAACACCATCAGAATATGTACTAATTTCTGGGATTTAAATAAAGCATGTCCAAAGGATGATTTTCCTTTGCCAAACATAGACATGATTGTAGATCTCACAGCCGGCCATAAAATGCTATCACTCATGGATGGATTTTTAGGATACAATCAAATCAAGATAGCTCCTGAAGACCAAGAAAAGACAGCCTTTACATGTCCATGGGGCACTATTTGCTAGAACGTCATGCCTTTTGGGTTAAAGAATGCAGGAGCTACATACCAGCGGGCTATGACAACAATCTTCCACGACATGATGCATACCTTCATGGAGGACTATGTGGACGACATCTTAGCCAAATCTTACACCAGGGAAGGACATCTAGAGATATTGGCCAAAATATTTGACAGGTTGGAAAAATTCAAAGTTAGATTGAATCCAAAGAAATGTGCCTTTGGAGTAACATCAGCAAAGCTCCTAGGATACATAGTTTCTACAAAGGGAATTGAAGTAGATCCGGAAAAAGTCCAGGCCATTATGGAAATGCCACCTCCTAAGAATATCAGCACATTAAGATCTCTACAAGGCCGACTACAGTCCATCAGAAGATTCATCTCCCAACTAGCAGATCGGTGTCATCCGTTCAACCATCTCTTGCATAAAAATGTGCCTTTCAAATGGGATGAACAGTGTGAGAGTACCTTCAATCAAATCAAGCATTATCTGATGACGCCACCAATCTTGGTACCACCCAGTGAAGACAAGCCATTATTGTTATATATTGCAACAACAAACATTTCTTTAGGAGCCTTGCTAGCACAAGAGGATAAAGAAGGAAAGGAACAGGCTATATACTATATCAGCAGGAAACTCAATGGACATGAAGTAAACTACACCTTCATTGAAAAATCATGCTTAGCAGTAGTATTTGCAACACAAAAATTGTGACACTATATGCTTACTCACACTATCAAGCTTGTTGCAAAAATTGATCCTCTCAAGTATTTACTGAGCAAAGCAGCTTTAACAGGAAGGTTGGCAAAGTGGGTCATGCTCCTCAGTGAGTTTGATATTCAGTATGTGGAAAGGCAAGCTATCAAAGGACAAGCCATCGCCGATCAATTAGCAGAAGCTCCATTATCTGACAGTCATCATATGACCATGGAATTTCCTGATGCAGATATCCTCAATGTCACAACACAACCATGGCAACTCTACTTCGATGGATCCTACACACAACATGGATCAGGAGCAGGAATTCTATTTGTCACACCTCTTGGGCACACAATCCCGCGATCATATAGGCTTACCTTCCGTTGCACTAACAACATGGCAGAATATGAAGCTTTGATCCTTGGAATTAAAGTGGCTATTGAATGGAAAATCACAGAACTACAGGTGTATGGAGACTCCCAGTTAATCATCTATCAAGTCAACAATGATTATCAAACTAAGGATGACACACTTATTTTGTACAAGAGGCTGGTGGATGACCTACAAAAGTACTTCATAGAAATCAAATTTGAGCAGATACCAAGATCAGAGAACAAAGCAGCAGATGCCATGGCCACAATAGCATCTCTTCTACAAATGCCTGAAATGCAAGATCGTTATCGATTTATTGTAGAACAAGTATCAAACCCTACATACGCAAATCCCAAATCCCAAACCATAAGCCTTTTGGATAGTGCCCAATCCTCCATTTATGGAGAAATTTATACTTATCTGAAAGATAATATCTTACCACCAGATCTTTCTCGCAACCAAAAGCGCAACTTCATACGCCAATCCGCCAAACATACCATTATTGCTGATACCCTTTACCGTCGAGGCCTAGATGGTACTCTTTTACATTGTTTAGAACATGACGAATCCACTTCCGCTTTACATGAGGTCCATGAAGGAATTTGTGGAACACATTCAAGTGGATTATCTTTAGCCAAGAAACTCCTTTGTTTGGGGTATTATTGGCCACACATGGAGCAAGAGTCTTATCACTTTGTCAAAAGATGTTCAAAATGCCAGATCCATGGCAATCTTATACATGCACCAGCACAAGAGCTACATCCATTTGCAACTACATGGCCTTTCTGTCAGTGGGGACTAGACTTGGTAGGGAAAATCCACCCATCTTCATCTAATGGACACAAATTCATTATCACAGCAACCGAATATTTTACAAAATGGGTGGAGGAAGTTCCCTTAACCACAATCACTGGAAAGCAAATATCATCTTTCATTCTTAATTATCTCATTTGTAGATATGGGATACCCCAGTCAATCATCACAGATAATGGCAGGCCTTTCAAGAACCAAGACGTCCAAGAACTATGTGAAAAGTTCCACATCCAACATCGCTTTTCAACCCCATATTACCCTCAAGGTAATGGACAGGCAGAAGCTTCAAATAAAACAATCCTCAAAATTCTCAAGAAGACTGTAAATGAAGTGGGACGTGATTGGAACGTTCAGCTAAATCCTGCTCTTTGGGCTTACAGGACTAGTATCAGAACACCAACAGGAGCTACACCATATGCTCTTGTCTATGGATCAGAAGCAATACTACCTATTGAGGTAGAAATTCCATCCCTTCGAGTCTCACTAAAGGGACTCATTTCAGATGAAGATTATAGGGTCTCTAGACTTCAGGAATTAGAGCTACTTGATGAACGTCGACAACAAGCTATTAATCATTTGACAACCTATCAACAAAGGATGTCTAGAAACTATAATCATAGGGTTAAACCTAGAGTCTTCCAGATTGGAGACTTGGTCCTACGGGAAAACCCTAGAAATCAAGCAGACAGAGAAAAGAAGGGAAAGTTTGAACCTAACTGGATAGGACCTTATGTAATCATATTAGTCTATGGATCAGGAGCATATCGACTGTCTACACCAGAGGGAGACATGTTGGAGGAGCCAATGAACAACATTCATCTCTGTTGATTCTACACTTGAGGATATCTAGTGCACGGTCAATAAAGTTGTCTCGATGAAAACCTGGCAAACAGGCGTCATGATGACAGAAAAAGAGAGAAATAAACAAAAAAATAGAAAAATATTGAAAATACAAAAAAAAAAGAAAAGAAAAAAAGAAAGAGGACACAATAAAAACAAGTGATGAAAACTTGGCAAACAGGCGTTACTTGTGATTTTCACCAAAACTCCTCTATCTATTGGGTACAGTGTTGTTACGATTGTTTCCTTTCATATTATTTCCATCTATCATTTGAGATTATCACTATCCATATCATAGTAGGGATACCATGTTTTACCCTAGCTTAGGGGCAGCATCCTAATGTTATCTGGTACAAGTAGACTTTCAGCTTGCATGAAAGGGCAGTTAAACATAACAACATCAAGTGGCAACCCATCCAAATCCAAAAACATCAAAAAATCCAAAATCCAAAAACATCAGAAAATCCAAAATCCAAAAACATCAGAAAATTCAAAATCCAAAAACATCAAAAAATCCAAAATCGAAAAAACATCAGAAAATCAAAAACACACAAATAGAGTCTGCATAAGTCAAAAGTGGAGTCTGTGTCAGTCGAACTACATGGTCTCTGCGTGTATAACGTAGGCAAGACTAATCTTTGATCAGTCCCCGCGACCCCTAGGATAGGTAATTAGGTCGCATCACTTGGTCAAAACATTTGGGAAAATCATGCACACATTAGCACACACATCTCGACACTGATGATCTAATCTGAATAATGATTTGAAAATACATTAAGTAGAATTTGAATTGTTGTGCTTTTTATCATTTGATTATCATTTCTTTGGAGCAACTCAATGATGTATTGAACTAGAGATGTAAGGAAGAAGAATGATATCTTTTCTTTGTCTGTTGTTTGTGAATTAGTCATTATTGTTTTGTGAATTGTCGTGGGAAATGCTCTACCAAGTATCATGGATGGCATTTAAATTCACTTAAGAAAATGATTAATTCTTGTTTGTTTATGCAAGAAATGCTCAGGTCATCATTGGTCTATCTTATACCATGATGCTTATGTTCGCTTGCAATATCAAAAATCATGAAAGAAATACTCAGGTCATCATTGGTCTATCTCATATCATTGATGCTTGTATTCGCTTTCAACATTTTAAAAATAAAGCTCAGTGATGATACAAAGCGGATTAAATAATTATTAAAGTGACACTTAGATTTGCATTGATAAAATAGGCATTTGCATGGTTAACATAGATGGCATTCATGATAATACATCTGCAGAGTACTGATGGCACAAGTTACAATGATTCAATCACAAATGATGTTATCTTTTCTTACTAAAGACTGAGTATACTTGACACATGCATATGGGATCATATCTTCATCTCATCATTCCACAATAAAGATCTCATTTCGTGACATCATATATACACGTTATGTTACACCATTTCATTTATCATTACATATTCATCATACATCATGGCATTCCATCTCATTACATATCATTTACATCTCACCTATCATACATCATTACATTTCATTAAATCCATACATCATTTACATTTACATCATTACATATTCATCATACATCATGGCATTCCATCTCATTACATATCATTTACATCTCACCTATCATACATCATTACATTTCATTAAATCCATACATCATTTACATTTACATCTCACCTATCATACATCATTACATTTCATTAAATCCATACATCATTTACATTTACATCTCACCTATCATGCATCATTACATTTCATTAAATCAATACATCATTTACATTTACATCTCACCTATCATACATCATTACATTTCATTAAATCCATACATCATTTACATTTACATCTCACCTATCATGCATCATTACATTTCATTAAAAACATACTTCATTTACATTTACATCATTACATATTCATCATACATCATTCAAATCCATTTACATTACATTTCATTTACAGTTACATCTCATCATTCATTAAACATCATCTACTCATCTATCATTACAATTAAATCACATTTCATCGTAAATCATTCATTTCACATCTCCTTATTTATCATTTATCACATTTCATTTACATACATCATTACATTTTACATTTCATTTATTCATCATCCATTTATCACATGTCACATTTTACAATTCATTTCACATATTCACATATCACATCTTCATTTATTACATTTTCCATACATCGTCCATCACATTTTATCTATCATACATATCATAAGAAAAGAGATACATCGTCAATATCATTTCATCCATCACATCAATACATCATAAAATCCACACATCCATCACGTCAATACATCATAAAATCACTGCATCCATCACATAAATCATGTCAAAACATATCATGAATCAATCGAACCGCTGCACATATATATCTCATCAAGTATCAAGTATACAATGAAGTCTGAAAAGAATGAAAATAACATCATGTCAACAAATAGCTGTATCAATCTCTCAATGAGTACGCATATACATATCAGGTAGTACTCCCACCAGAAGGAGCAGGTCTTGCACCAGTATTTGTACCACCACCAGACGTCCCAGGATCTCTCGGATCTCTCGAAAGAGGCTGTGTCACACCTCTGCTCACTGTCCTAGACCGACTCCTCCCTGAGCGCGACTGTGCATAGCTGACTCTCTGCTCTGTGGGGCATAGCTCATGGTAGCGGCTCCGGTAGAACTCAATCCCAGCACCGGCTCGCATGGCCTCACGCATATAATCCGCTATAGAGGTCCCATCTGCCACTCTCTGTAACCTCTCTGTAGTCGCCTGTGCTGTCTCAGCTGTCCATCTAATGGTATCCCGCTCTGCAGTCAAAGCCGTGATCTGTGCCTGGGCTGTGGACAACTGTGCTCATAATCCTATCACCTGAGCCTGTGCGGTCGCTGCTGCCTGTAATGCCCCATCTCTCTCACTAATCAGAGATGTGATCTGGGTCTGAGCAGTGGCTAACTTTGCCTGTGTCTGAGCCTGAGTCTGAGCTAATAAACCCTGTAACTGTGCTAGCTGACCCTGCAATGTTTGCACCTGCACCTGTAAGCCTGCCACCTCTGAGGGATCTGCCGATGAAGATGTAACAGCCTACCTCTTACGAGGCGCACTGGAGGATGGCTCTGATAAACCTGCTACGCTCGGTCCCCTCCCATCTCCGCCATCATCATCACTGCTATCCTCACTGCTGTCAGAACTGTCATTGCTGTCAGTCTCTGAGCTACTCTCCACATCGACATCAACATCCTCCTCTCTCCCCCATCGCTGACCGACCTGAATACCCCCTGCTGGTGCTGCTGCCGGTACGGCTGCCGGTACAGGTGCTGGCTCATCTGGAATGGTAATCCATGGAGGCGGGTGCAGAGCCAGATACTCTCCATACTCAGGCGTAATGGGTGCCTCGACAATGTCTCGTCGAACCTCCCACGCTGATGGCTGAAAAGCACGGTAACCCTCAACAAGTGCCCTGTAAGGAAAGCTAGGACCCCAATCAGGCACATCAATCCGTCGCCGTCCATAGTGGGCTACACCCTGTGGCATGCACTGCACAATACCGTACTGTCTGTACACCCGACGAAACAGGAAACGCTCCAAGACCCTGGGGCTCTTCCCGATCAAATACATGGAATCGGATAAGAACCCCAACTCAATATCATCATCGTCCCAAGCATCACAGTCTAGGTACGGACGCCAGGTCACTGCCTCAATGTCATCAATGATCCGTCTCCAATACTCAAGCTTCCCCATCATATGCTGGGTAGGCCTGCCTCTGTATCGAAAAACATACGGCCTCATCGCTGGTCTGGCCAACACGGGTACGGGACGTGTAACAGCAATGTGCTCCCAGGCCCATACCTGGAGAAGGGTAGCCCCTGCCGATAGACTGCTGCCGCCAAGATAAACAATCCAATGCAAATCATGGTACAACTGGGCAAGCATGCACATGCCCCAAGCATATCTAGTCCTATGAACGACTAGACCCTCTAACACTCGACCCCAACCAAGAGATAGACCCTTTGACCTCTTATCAGGACAAAGGAATCCACCAATGAAACCAGCCAAAACTGAAGGGAGTGGAGCATAAGCCTCATATATGTCAATCCACGGAATCCACTCCCCTGCAACATGAGGATCCTGAAAGACCCTCTGCATGGCCTCTACCCCACCAACCTCCTCCGAGTCATGGACCACAATCTCTCCTACAAACGGTATGCGAAGAATACGCCATACATCCTCTGGCGTCATTGTCATCTCACCAGTAGGTAAATGAAATGTGTTGTGGTCACTATGCCACCTCTCCGCCAAAGCTGTCAATAGACCCCTATTGAGTCTAATATGGGGCATGTCCAACAATGTAGCCAAACCACAGGCAGTAATATGCTGTCTCTCATCAGGAGACAGTCGTGCAATCATATCAAACGGCCAGGGGAACTACTCCCGCACCTGGATCACATCCAACTACTCCTGTACTCATGCAAAACAAAACATTTTAATCAGAATATCAAAAGATCATCAACAAATCAAAACATTGTGCTTTTTCCTATCAATCTATCAGATTATCAAGAAACCCTCATCTATAAATTGGGTTCAATCATTCAGAATGCATAATTATTCCTCGCCTATCATGAAGGTAATTATTATCAATCAAATAGATCTCGCTCATCATGAGATCGTTTCCCATATATTTTAGTCAAGATCAACACTAAAATAGATGGAATCAAAAACAAATCGACAAAAATCAAAATGCACAATGTTAAATCAATTTTTTTACCCAAAGCGCTACAAAATCAACCTAATGCGCTAAAAAGTCTGGCGCGCTACAGAACAAACCCGGCGCGCTAAAATTTCTATCGCGCTACAAAATTTCATGGAAGCGCTATCAAACTGACCTCGCGCGCTAAAACTTCTGACGCGCTGCAAAACCTACACGACGCGCTACGCTATTGACCGGACGCGCTAAATCTACGACGCGCTACAACAGAGCACGGACGCGCTACAACGCGTTCCGTGCGTGCTAAAACTAAAAAAAACAAGTGCAAAATGCATCAAAATCAATGGCGCAAATTATGAGAAAAGTTTGAGGTACATACCGGAGGACCATAATCGGCCGGACGCTGGTAACGGCGCACACGCTTGAGTCGGTGGGTGTGGTATGGGATCGGCATCCTAGCTCTGATTGCTCTGGAGGGTCTCTATCTCAAAATTTGTAAAAGTCAATGCACAAATGACTTTTGAAAATGACCTTCGGAGCATTTATAGGCTATTTTTTTGGGGGAATTTTATGGGATTTATTTATTTCTCATTCTGAGGAATTAATTCTTGTCAATCACTGGGGCATTTACAATCTTGTCGGGAGATAAATTGTTTCTTCATCAATTCATCATCAAACCATCATAAAAATTCAAAGTTTCTGAAAATTCATAAAATATCCAAAATTCATCAATTTATCTCCCGAGGGGGCATATATCACTATCTTTTCAAAATTCATCATCTGGGACAAGTCTGGGGCATGCTTTAAAACCTTTCGTCAATACTGGCGGTCGAAACAAAAACATTCTTTGAAACACTATGTAAACACATCACTTTAAAG
>VDFB02188428.1:0-13710 GCA_007258455.2 Sequoia sempervirens
TGAACTTGATAAATATGAAGTTGATGCCAAATCAATATTGAAAAATACTGATCATGAATTCACAAGTCTGATTTTTTCCTTAATGGTATTCGATCTACAAGAGCAAAACATTTATTGATTTCGATGTCTCCAATTGTGGATCGGATCTACATTAAATATATAAGGAAGAGACACATCCCATGAGCGGACATGTCTCCACAAAGTGGAGGCATGTCCGTTCATGAGATGTCTCATGAATTGTGCCTTTTCATCTAAACTAAACACCTGATCAGCAATTCAGAGTTAGTTACTTAATAAACATAAATGCTTACTAAGTTCGATCTGATTTTATCTTGCACAAATAAACAATATCCAATTTGGAAATGATCACCGATAATGATGCTCGATCGGGATCCTATATGAAACATGAAATGGTAATAATCGACAATTAATAACCTCTAAATGCAGATCGATAATATACTTGGAATGTATTAGATTTCGATATAAATGATGATGTATACAATTAATATATATGTGTGTACATACTAACATACTGACATATATATATACACACACATATGATCATCATTCCTATATCTGACCGAAGGTACCATATTTCAACACTCCCTCTTAGCTAGGGAAGATAACACTAACCAAGTATATAGTGATATCACCTTACTCATGATATCAGAAGATATGGTATGCTTCTAAGAGAGTCAAGTCACTTGACATTCTTCATAACACACCTTCATTATGGTATGTGCACTGACATCAAGTCACATGATGTCTACCATAATTCATGGCATATCCATGGATATATAATTATCCACCATGATTATCTCTTAAGGATCACAATGATCTTCAAATGATATCAAGTCCCATGATATTCATCAAAAGTGTCCAAGAGATACTATCATGACATGTCCACAGATATCAAGTCACATGATATCTATCATGATAGTTCAACTCATCATTGTAGAGTCGTCACTTTACAATGTCAAATACAAGTGTTCATTATTGAAAGATCGTCACTTTTCAATAATGTACACTGGGGGAGTAGGCCCAAAAGGTCATGGAGTCACACACATGACAAAAGAGTTTACGCATTAAACATCTTTATATATTAGTACAATTTATAAACAATTTGAATTTTAGACATAAATATCAAATTACATTTCAATCATACCAAGTTTCTTCCAGAAGTGTTCTACCTTGATTTGGGAGAGAGGCTTGGTGAGAATGTCTGCAGGTTGATCATTTGTACTAACATACTCCAACTGGATCACTTTCCTTTCAAAGAGTCCCACAAGCAATTTACGAAGCCAAACTGTTTCTCTTGCTCCCATAGAGGCTGCAATGTATTTAGCTTCTGTTGTACTCAGTGCCACAAAAGATTGCTTCCTGCTACACCAGGATATTATCGTAGACTTCAACTTGAAACAACATGATCATCTTCTTTAGGTTCAGTAGGCTCCCTCTGAATCTTCAAGCACTTGCATCAACCTCCTGACCTCAACGTCCAAGATTGCCTGCAACACTAGCTTTAGAGAAATGGTTTCCAACGCACACCTCTGTAGAGATTCAGGGCTGTCCTCTTCAACCTTATCCCAGATCACTCTATTCTGAAAAGGTTTGCGGAGCTACCAATATCAAATCCGGATGACAGTCTTTGAGCAATTTTGATCTCAGCAACTGAAGAGGACTTTCAAGGATTTAACACTTGGCCTTGCAACACTGCAACCTTCACTTCTTCTCAGTGAGTCACAGAACTCCCTCTTGATCCCTGCTTCAGAGCTTGCAAAGATGACTTCTGGAAGTGAACTCCCTCTAGCCACCAACTCAGTCCCATGGCTGCAAGTTGTAACTTCACGCTTGATCATTTCTTTGGTCGGCATGACTTCCTCACAAGATGCCTCGAGCTTTTCATCACTAAGCAATCTCTCATCACCTAGTCCTAACAGTTTATAATTATCCAAAGAAATATTAAAGCTAGAATCATACAAGGTTTACTATCTCAGGTTATAATATGAATACATAAGAATTTATGAACAATATTAAAACATGAATAAGTAAATCAACCTAAAGAGAAATATATCAAAGGATCAGAATGAAGGGATATAGAAACTTATCTTTATTGAATTCTGATATAACTTTTCCTTCCATCTTTTACTCCTCTCGAGAGTGCAAATCTCAGTACAACAAAAGACAATCTGCACAACACACATTATGCAGCCAGCATATTCAATATCGGACCAGCCTTCTCAAGGCAACATTGCAGTCCAAACACAAAGAGAATTTTATCGAAGTGATCATCCAATCACAACGAAAATATGCAGTTCTCTTTTCATCTCAGAGTCACACTCAGAGATCTTCTCAATTGCAAGTAATAGAGGTATCTCCACAGGATCTTGTCACAAAGATCTCTTATTCAACAAATGAGCTCTTGACAGCAATGTCGTAAAGACCATTGATGTCCATCAAGACTGCAAGGACATATATTGTCCTCCAAATTAAGCTAAACCACGCCAATGCTGAATTCTGCCAATAAGCCCGAATTTGCCAGATAACATGAACTTCATTTACGAACATGAAGCAATCACCCAGGCAGCACACGACATGATAATATCTTAAAGATCCAATACGTGGCAACAGAGTGAACCACACTTCTCAGAATACATGCATACTTCCGAACCTTCAATAGTCATATGCTTGAAAATAAGCCCAACTCTAAGGCGATAGTAACTAATACCATGAATATAGACCAACAGACGACAACCATAGAACCACCGATATATGATGTTGCGTACGAATGGAGAAGAACGATGTCAATATCGTGCTCCACCCTTTCAGTGGTGTCGCACATAACCAATGACTCCAAACTAACGAGCAATGAGATCTGTTTCATCCCCTATGATTGAGCACCGTTAACGGTCGAAACATTTGTCTTCAACCCACTAGAAGCAAAATACAATGGCAAAAGCAGAACATAAACTGATATGACCAGACTCTTGGCTGACCCTGACAGAGCAACAACAATGGCTAGGAGAATCCACACAACCACAATGTTGACAGTCGTTGCAGACATGGCCATCCGACCCACATCTCTTGTAAGAAGTTTGAGCTCTGCAATCCTGGCAAGCACAGGGAAGGCAATGATAGACAGTGCAGCACCCATGAAGACAAGGAAGGCGCCATAATCCACACCTTTTGAAATGGTTGACCTCAGTAGAAAAGCAAGCCCAATCCCAACTACGAACGGTAGAGTAATTCCAACAACTGCAATTGCCAGAGCTTTTTTCCCTGTTCGCTTAATGGCACCGAAATCTAACTCCAGCCCAACCAGAAAGAGAAAGAACAAGAGGCCGATATTGGCAACAGTCTCAAGCATAGGGATAGATGATCTCTGCTACGACCCGAGGCTGACACAAGGGCTTTAGCAAAACAGCAAACGTCCGAGTAGCAAGAAGCACAATACAAATCTGCAGAATGAGTAGAGGGAATGCAAAGTGAGTGGGATTATCGCCTTGCCATACTCCGTTAGACGAAGTCTTCATCAGCTTGTAACATGTGCTACCATTCCCGGTTGCAGTAGCTTGCACTAAATTGGGCTCCATAGATTTTATTACTCTAAACAGATGGCAGAAATATCGATCTTAAGTGTTGCCACTTGGTTAATTCTCCACGAAAGCAAAGATAAGCCTCAAACAGGGGTCCCGGGGAAGTCAAAGCTTGACGCTGGAGGGAGATCATGTGAATGCCATTCAAGGAAATCCGATCTCATCTCCATGTGAAAAACGAACCTCGGAAAAACATGAAGACGATAGGGCACACAAGATCCCAGTGCTGCATTGATGCCACAGGCCCGTGAACTCTCAGGTGATGACGACTAACACAGGGAATTGCAAATCAAGATCTTCAGACTTCGATCCAATATATATGTGACCCGACTACTGCAAAAGATATGCCTCTTCTATATCGAATAACAAAACTGCTTTAACAAATCTGATCTCTTAAATTTAATCGGATCTTCCTTAACTTGGCTCTGATACCATGTTGATGAGATTAAATTTTTTTCAAATTATAGTCAGAATATTGAACTTGATAAATCTGAAGTTGATGCCACATCAATATTAAAATACTGATCATGAATTCACAAGTCTGAAAGTTTCTTAGTGGTATTCGATCTACAAGAGCAGAACATTTATTGATTTCGATGTCTCCAATTGTGGATCGGATCTACATTAAATATATAAGGAAGAGACACATCCCATGAGTGGACATGTCTCCACAAAGTGGAGGCATGTCCGTTCATGAGATGTCTCATGAATTGTGCCTTTTCATCTAAACTAAACACCCGATCACCAATTCGGAGTTAGTTACTTAATAAACATAAATGCTTACTAAGTTCGATCTGATTTTATCTTGCACAAATAAACAATATCCAATCTGGAAATGATCACCGATAATGATGCTCGATCGGGATCCTATATGAAACATGAAATGCTAATAATCCGCAATTAATAACCTCTAAATGCAGATCGATAATATACTTGGAATGTAGTAGATTTCGATATAAATGATGATGTATACAATTAATATATATATGTGTACATACTGACATACTGACATATATACACACACACATATGATCATCATTTCTATATCTGACCGAAGCTACCATATTTCAACACTCAAAGCTGTAGACCATGCGAGAATGTCTCTAGCCTCATGTGAAGTTTCCAATTGTGCACAGTATTCCTTTTCCACAAAGTCCTATATGCTCTCATGCTCACACAAGGTTTCATCATTGTTGTCATGTAAAGCATAATTAATCTCTATAGTAGCAATTTCTTGAGAAACCTCATGCAAGGATGATGTAGATAGCTCATTATCCAAGGCTGTCCTCATATCCTCTTGAGTTACATCAGCATGCCTAACAAATTCATCATATAAATTTTTGCATATCATAGGTGAAGTATCTCTATCCTTAGGTTGGTCAACCAATCTCCTTAACAATTCATGTGCCATGGGTGACACCTCTTGCTCGCCTTTCCAAACAACCCATAAGTCATTTGACATGAGTTTAGAAATTGCATCATCTTCCTCATACAAAACCAAAAACATGATGGAATGCATTGAACTAAACACACTACTAGGATGAACCTCATCAATAACACTCCAAAATATATGAAACATTTGGCGAATAGTATCACACAATCCATGGATAACATAATGTTTTCAAATCTGAACTTTGCAAATGTTTCAAGTAGTTTTACCCTCTTAGCAAAATAAGGGTTCTTAATGTCATCCAAACCTTTGAAGCTTGCCATCATAATCTGAAGTACTTCTTTCATAATATGGCTGTCATAAGGATCAAGAGGAGCTATTATCCTCATAATTTCACTAATGCAAGAGATGGTTGCAAGTCTTATCACCTCATCATGATGTCCCATAAGTTGTGGCTTAACCAAGAAATGTACTATTGGAGACAAAGCTAGTTCCATAACATTAGAATGTGATTGATCAACTATGCATAGACAAGTTTCTAACTCCTCCAAAGTGCTTAAAAGAACCTCCTTTTGCTGAGATGGATGTTCTAATTTCTTCCCTGCGCTGTAAATTCTTTCTTCCAAATCCCTTTCACTTGTTAAAGCCATGCTAGTAGTTGAAACATGATCTTGAAATGACGCAATCAGGCTGGCAGGAAACCGCTTTGATACCACTATAATGAGCCTAGCCCAAGCTTACTCAAAAACTCTTCTTTTGTTGCCTTGGGAATTTTGTCAAACTGTTGGTGTGCAAGCTGATATAGGCTGATAAGAACTTTTGATTGATTTGTTTTGACTTTCTCGTCACCAATGATACATTTCATTAAATGTTTCCAGTGGTATCAATGATTGCCAATGACAACTATGAATGTCTCTAAGATGAAATGCAATTGTTTTAATGCACTTTTGATGTATAAAGATGACTGAAACTACTTGCAATATGCAGCTACAACAGTTATAAATTATGAAAAACACTTTGGATGCAACCTAAGATGGCATTTATGCACTTACAACCAAGTAGCATTAATACAAACACTTGGTATGCAATATTATAACATTATTTATGCCAAAAGAGAAGCTTACAACCAATTGACATTTTGTCAAACAATTGGCATGCAGACTAATAAGCTGATCATGAATAATATAAACAAGCTCAATTACAATAGTATTTGACCAACAACTTGTATCTCCTTCTTTGCAATAAAATGTCTAATACAATGATGCTATGAATTGGCCAAGACTCTTGGCTTACAATTGATTGAAAATAGTGCCAAATCTGATTTTCTGAGTATTCACTTACAACAACAACTAAAATGCCTATGATGACAATGCAAACTATTTAGTAAATGCAAGAAGAACCTGGTAATGATGGCGCCCAATGTTGTTGATGAAGAAACAATAAAAATACAATGTGATAGGCACCTTCCAAGCTCAAATCGAAATGCTCAAGCTTCCACCCTTGTTCTTGCTTGACAAAAGTTTAGATAATTAATTGCAGCACCAAGCACCTTCCAATTTTCCCTTAAAACGATTGTCTTGGTGATAGGAATTGAATGCAACAATACCCAAAATGATTGGCCTCCTCAATTGAAAGATATGAGCAAAAACATGAGACTCACATAGGTTGATCAACCTCCATGACAACAGATTATGAAGTTATGAAAATGCAACTGAAACTTTACAAAATATCACTCCTTAAGATGATGAAATGATAAATCACAATCAACAATTATTCTCCAAATTGAATCTCCACAAATTTGGCCCTAGGCCATTAATTTTGCTCAACAAAATAATCAATCTCAGCAATACATTAGCTGCTGAAGTAACTTCTCAATCAAATGCAACAATACATCAGCTGTTGCAAGTCAAATACTTTACTCAAAATAAGTACAATAATACATCAACTATTGTACTCAAATAATTTTCACAATGAAGTACAAGATTGGACTTCTAAAGTAAAGCCCACAATCAACAATAATTCAGCTGGTATCTCACAACCTCAAAATTGTGTAACCAATGAGGGTTTTCGTCCCCAAAGGTTCTCTAATGGCTGAAACCCTAGCTGACTTCTCCACCACCAAAAGTCATCAATTCAAACAACAATTCTTGGATGAAGAAACAATGGTTGACCTCACCTATTTATTGTTTTTCACCAAGAGGTCGGCCCACAATCTAGAAGCTTTCAAAATATTATTTTATTTTTATTAAGTGACTTTATGATAAATTATTTTATTTAAGTCACTTTACTAAATTAATTAAATATAAAGTTACCTATTAATATTTATTTATTTGATGGCGGGGGCCCTAGCTCGGTTGGCTAAGTAATTAAGATTCTAGCGGCTCTGTACAGTCCGCAGTTAGTCTCGAGTCATGATGATGCCGTGATGTCATGGCCTTGTGATCCGCGTTAAAAAAGTTACAGTAGCTGAGTTTATGAAATTAGGTGCTACTAGATTCCTGTGATACCAAAAAAAAAAAATAAAAAAATATTTATTTATTTGATAATTTAATAAATAATTAACTTAATACCACTTTTTAATTTAATTAAAATAATCAATTAGTCATCCTCATGAAATATTATTATTTTGGACAACTTAATTAATTAATTAAATTAAATTACACTAACTCCAAAATGGAGACATTACAAAAAATTATTAGTAGGAATCCTCTTACATGCCTTTTCGAACCTAGAGTTGAAATCATGCATGTGCTCCATTTTAAATTCTCCTCATCATGTGCAATTATTAATCAAAAAACTTTTGTCAGGCCTCTCACTAAAATAATTTGAAAACATGGCACCATGTTGATCCCAACTCATGATAGAACTAGGTGGCAATCTTGTATAAATTCAATTTCTTTCCCCCGCGCTCTAATTATGATAAAAATAAATGAAAATCTAAATGATTCATAAGTTTTTATGAAGACAAAAATCCCCACAAATATCTTGCAATTAAGGGTAGATGTGCAATTGTTGTACCAAGTTCAAATTTTTCCCTTGTGGAACTTCTAGGGTAATTTTTTGAGTTATTTGAGATTTTTATATTTATTTTGAATATGTTGTTTTCTAGTTTATCAACAACTTGCATGCCTTTTTAATACATTTATTTTTTAGAGCAAGTGGAATAGTAGATATAAAATTTGTGATGTGAAATTCTAAATTAATTTGAGAGTTTATAAACAAGTAAAAATTTGTGGTGTTTTTGATGAAATGACTCATTTTATGCAATATTAATCTAACATTCAAAAATTGAAAAGGAATTATTTGAAAACCTTTGGAAGGATGCAAATAACAAGGACTAAACAAGCAAAATATTATTAGAGAGTTTCCATCATTCTCAAACTTGAAATTTTGTCATACTCATATAAATTTGTCAACTTTTTAGATAAAATTATGATTGTAAAAATTAACTCACATGAACTACATAGAAAAATTCATAGATAGACACTCTTGAAAACACCTTATAAAAAAATAATATTTAACTTGTGTATGAACTCCACTTTCCCTTAGTATGCCCTTAATATACATGTTTATGTTAATATCTTTAAAATGACTTGGTTCATCAAATCCTAAATAGAAATAATCAAATAAAATTTGACAATTTTATTTTGAAGACTAAACATCTATTGATTTTATTTTGTATACAAGTAAGATTTGAACAATCTAAATTTTATTTTGATAAATAAGATGTTAAAATTGACTTCTCTAATTTTGATCTCTTTAAATTTTTCATGGAATAAAGTTGAAACATCTTTCTACCATCTTACTTCTTTTTCATAAATATTGTGATCGAGAAAAGTGAAAAAAATACAAAGAAACATTAATTGAGAAGAGTTCAATGATTGTGAAGGTTGTTTGATGGAGAAGAGGGTAAGGTCCACAAGAACAATTCAAATGAAAAACTCCAAAAGATTGTGAGAATATTGGAGATGAAGAAAGAAAACGACTGATGAGACTTTTCATGTATTAATACTCTTGTTGAAGCAAAAGAAAAAACGAAGACAATAACAGTAAATTTACGAGTGATTTGAAAGGTGGGGAAGGAAGGTTTGTTTTCATCAATTTCAAACTGTGTGGGGCTAAAAAATGTGTCATTGTCACTTGTTTTCATAACTGAAAGTGGGCAACGAGATCTAACGGCAGACTCCAGATTTCTGTGAACAGTGGAAGAAAGCAGACATGGAATGACCATTTCTCAAAGATGGTGACCACAGTTTCAAAAGCATTCATTGAAATTTGAACGCTGGTCGACCATGTTCAACAGATTTCATATCTATCCTCCTAGCCAATCCAACACCAACATCTGGTTGACAGCAAGTTTGCATACTTAATGAGAAATAAAATAGAGACAAGAAGATTATAAAAGAGAGGAAATGGACCCAGAAAATGAAAAGTTGAAGCCTATCCGATCTGCCAGAATCGAACCAGCGACCTAAGGATTCCTCAGGGATTTTGATTCCCACTACAGTCCTCCGCTCTACCAACTGAGCTAAGATCGGATTTGCTTTTGAAGGTGAATACAAAGTATAGTTTTAATTTTAATAATGCAATTCTGTTCAATCCTAAGAAATTAGGGTTGCCTCTCACCAAGTTTTGCACTGGCCAAGTCCTCTCTTTTTCCATTTATGTTAGACCACCAATGTCACTCCCTATTGCTAATCTAACTTTTAATGAAATACCCTACATAAGGAGGTAGATTGTCGGGTGGGACAGGAGTGGAGAGCTCTCATCTTGGAACTCAGAAAAAGTCATTTTTCATTCTTACCTTTTTGTTGATTTTATGTAATTTTCTTATGGGCATATTTATATCTAGTAAGTCCTTTCTGTAATATATGAACGTAATATTGTTGATAAGTTTGGTTTGGATGTGGTGGTTCTTGGGAGGAATGATTAATGTTGATTCTAAGAAAATAAGTGTCATGTCAAACCTAGAAAAGTTGGTGAGAAGTTTTTTTTGGAAGGGCATCTTTAAGAAAAAGATTATTCTAATGTCTTGTGATAAGATTTGTAAATTCAAACTTTTAAGTGGAGTTAGTATTCACAATTTTGAAGCTCAAAATTTGATATCGAGAACCAAACTAGCCTAGAATATGTATGCAAAAGCATATTCAAATTGGTGTAGAATAATGTAAGCAAAGTACCTAGATACATAGGATAAGGAAATGATTTTTCTAATTGTAAATCCTCCATCTAGTTCTAAGATTTGGAACTTTATCACTAATTGCAAGGAAGTAACTCTTCCTCGTCTCTCTTGGATTGTTCGAAATGGTGAGAAATCCCTCTTTTAGGAAGACTCTTGGAGTGAACATCAACCCTTAGACCCAACTCAAGACTTCCTAGAAGCAAAGTTGCTCTTGAAATAGGATGGGGATAAAAGTTAAATATTATCTAGAGATTTCAAATGGTGACTTAATGCTAAGAGCAAATGAAAAAGCTTCGATGATTGCTCTATTTCCTAGGATCAAAAGGAGCTACTTTCTAATATTCTAGCACAAAGAATCATTTTTTCTCTAATATGGAGGATGGACTTTCTTGGATGGATTCAAAGTTCACAAACTATACTATAATACAAACATTTTTTGTTATACCCATGTTTCTTCATCAAATAATTAGCCTTATAACTTGTGTTGAGATAATGCATGTATCTCAAAAACAAGAGCCTTTCCTTGGCTCGCCCCCCATAACAAAATCATAACTACAAAATATTGAAAAAATGTGTATTTTGCTGTCTTTTAATTTTGTGTTTTGTGAGAAAGAGGAGGAAGTCTCAAATCAATTATTATGGAATTGCAATTTTAGTAATAGGTGTTAGAAGTGGATTTGTAACAAAATTGGTTGGAAAGGCACCTTCCCCAATTTAATTTTTCATCATTTTATGAGCTAGCCTTCTTTATATTGTGAATCCACTTATGCTTGTATATAGAAGGTAAGCCCTTCTCTTCTCATCTTGCATCTTTAGTTTGAATACAATTTCAAAATCTTTAGAGAATTCCCCTCAAAATATGAAGAGGTAATTTGCAAGATTGAGAGAGGTGTATTAGAAGCAATAATGCCCAATCATCTTAAGAATGCAACTTCAAACCAAAAAAAATTCTAGTTAGAATAATTAGATTTTAAAACAATGGTCTCATATAAAACCCCCTCTCATTTGGGGTTCTACCAATTCTCAAAAATCCAAAAGTGATAGAGATGTTGTAAGATGGATTCCTCCTTTTCCTACACTAGTTAAATATAATTTTGATGGAACCTCTAGGGGAAATCCAAGCTTCTCAAGAGTAGGGTGTGTGATTAGGGACAGAGTTGGTGAACTTCTATAGATTAGAAACACAAATATTGCTTGTAGGTACCAATAATGAAGCTAAATTTTATGCCTTACTTATTGGTTGTGTAATGGAAAAATGAGGTAATTTTAATAGAATCCATGTTGAAGGGGATTCCATGAAAAAATCAATGCAATCGAGAACAAAAATGTCAATAATTGGAAACTCTATTATAGTTTATAGTCCATTTGGCATTATCAATAGCTTTGACTACTTTGAATGTGATCACAATTTCAAGGAAGCAAATAATAACATTGACTATATGGTAAATCTAGCTATTGGTCAGAATGATGAGACAAAGGAATTTCTTTATGTTTTTGCTAATGAGAAATTTTCATTAAGAAACCTCAAAGTCATGAATGTATCTAGTCTTCCCCCAATTGAAATAGTTATTTTTTAAAATAATTTGGTTCAATGATTGCAATTTCCCACTTTGGTGCAAATTTTTAGATTGCCTCCTAAATATGGACAATTGTTTCTATATTTTCATTTCCTCACCTGCATTGATTTGTCCATGCTTTCAAAAGTATGTGTGATATTAATTCAGAAAAGATGGAGAACTTCATGGCCCATTACAACATCTATTTTCATTATTTTGTGCACCACAACTATGTTTTCATAGCACTTTGGGATTGTCCTTGATAGCTAGGAATTTAAATGGGTTTTCATTTTATATTGATTTGTTGAACAACCAGAATACTGAGAGGGGGGTGAATCAATATTATGTTAATCTATTGAAAACATCTTATCTAATCACCAAAACATATTAACAAAAATAAGGAATGAAAGGATAAAGTATCCACAAGATCACATGACACATGAACACAAAGATTTTTTTCGTGGAAAACCCAAAAAGCGAAAAACCACGGTGAGGATTAGCTCACAATTTATATTATATCTGGATATAGTATATTACAGGGGCTCACTTCCAGGACACATTATTCTTAAAAGGATCGCAACCAAAATTAGATACAAAACATAGATGTCTACTTAGCAAAAATGTGAACTGATAAAAGTACACCTTCCTTGTACTGAATTTCAGTTCCTTTGAAGCACTAAATACAAAGTAGAATTCTACTTAGTAGTCGCTCAATAACTTTGCTCTTATCTTGATCTCACAACTCTGAATTCACATGTTCCCATCATATGAGACCTCTCACGCCTGATGTACCACTTATCCTCTCTCATCCTCTACTCAACTCAAAATTATCTCACATATATATACCCAATTACATCCACATACACAAATTAGGTCAGGCTAATTAGATGTGACTAAAAACAATTTAAAATAGATTTGTTGGCTCTACACATGATTCAACAACCATCTTCGTGCTTAAATCAAACATGTAATACTTAATTTAGGTTGGAATGGACCTAAAATAGATCCTACAAACATTCATAATATATATTTGATCTTCACAACACATATAATGTATTAGGTCAACCAAGAATTGGAATAATCACAAAACTTTCAATCATACATACACTTCTCCATACGAGTGACTTCAAGACTTGATCTTTCTTCAAATTCACACTTAGCCGACATCAATAAGTCTATCTTGAGAACCGCAACACAAAATAATTTTTGTCAAGGAAATACAAAATCTCCCACACTGATATACTAAGAAGAGAAATAATTGCGATACATAGAGCTAAGCTCTGTCATACACAACTTCCAACATATTTCACAGAACATCACAAAATCTTGATTTTCACTATAGCTGATGGACTTCAAACCATGGTTAAAAGCACATAGTGAGATCACGTGGTGCAGTGGAGTGCGAACCCAAAAACTGACGCACTAAACCACAAAACAATCAATAGAAGTACTTCGCTAATTTCTTGTACATCCATATTTACCAAACCAACTTATTTTGTACACATGTATTCAATAGCACTTCCAAATCATGCTAGGTTGATCATATCAATGTTGAAATCAATGACAACAGTGGATCAAGCAGTAGCATGCAATTCATGCCCATGTTGCCAACAGTCCAAAACTTCCAACAATATCCCCCTTCATCATTGATGGCAACATGCATAATACGAATAGGAGATCTCACCTCTTCATTACCATCACACCCCTTTCCTCTTCTCTCTCCACCTTTGACATCAATGGAAAAGGGTGTGCCAACACTTCATAAACTCCCCCTTAGGAGGTCAACCCAAAAAAAATTGTTTGCCTTCTATATATATATCAAAATATGAAAAACTTGTTAAATCATGATAGATAGTTACCCTAAGAATGTAGATACTTGAAGCTTCTGAAAAGTGTCTTGCCACTAAGACTTTCCTTCTTCCCACTATTTCTTTGTTGTAGTAAGTTCCCTATATAGAAGTTCAAGTTCAAGTTCCAGTTGTAGTA